>JXSR01S010468.1:25255-42655 GCA_000969725.1 Ophiothrix spiculata
CCTTAATGAACTTCACACGATTTCCAGAAGTCAAGTTATGGTCTGTCAAAGGTTGTCAGGGAGTAAAACGTATAACTGAGATAAATGCGTTCAAAGATTAGTAAGCTCTGTGTTTTTTGTTGATCGTCTTAAAAATATATGCCAATTTATTTCACATTTCCTATCATGTTCTTGAAATAAAACTTTGCTGGTATTTTGTAGTAAGCACTAGAATTGTGAATCTGTCAAAAAATAAATTTCGGCAAATTATGACCTTGACATGTATTTTCAGCTCTAGCGCAAAATGAAATTTCTGGCATTTACTGCTCATACGGGCTGGACGATTACATTTGATTCCAATAATATGAAATGACAATCGCCTTGTGTATTACGGTATACAATAAATGTTGATAATATGAAATTTAAGTTCCTTATGAACCGACATACATATTCCACATCTCACATTTAATGCTATATGTCATGCACGACAGGATAGTACAGTTGCTTTTAAGGGCTGGTGTAGGGGTTGTTTTACGAGAGATAAAGTTAATTGAAAAATGAAACAATATCCACGTCATAAGTATGGCGATATAAGCGTCATGGCAGCAAGTAGTGTCCGGAATTAATACTCACATGTACTTTCTTGACACATAGCAATTATTTTGCATTAACATTATTTTTATTTCCTTTTTTTATTTCACTCTTTATTTTAATTAAAGCAAACTGAATATAAATCATGAAGACCTTATTTAAAATCACGATTATCTTTGATTCAGTGACAGTCATCACAAGCCTATTTTGTATTTTCAAACCATTGAGTCACCATAACGTATTGTCCTAATAATTTATATAATGCTCATTAAATGTTTTTCACTTGTCAAGTTTAACCCTATTTCAAACTTTTCAAGTATGCTTATCTAAGCATTTGTTATTTTTTACCAGATCGGAATACCTACCTTTGAGTGTCTATATATATGCTTTGCTTATTTTGCTTATATTTTGCTACTATCATATAGTAATTAAAGCAATACTATAAAGTGTTAAAAATGAAGCACCCCCTGTCACACATGACTTTTAATTTTTTGTTGGGCTTATTTGGTTTGTTTTTGGTAGATATAAATACCCTCCTAGCGATTTGGCTCAAAGATGCTTACTTTTTCTGTTATGTCTATTTGTTGAATTAAATTTGGGATCCCGAATTTAATTCAACATGTATTAGTATAGGAAAGCATGCATGTCCTTTTTATTTATTTTTCAGTGCCAAAAGAATTTTAGATAGTCACATTCCTTCATTTTATGATGTTTTTACTATAAATCATTTTTGGTCAAAATCTTATAGTATTGCTTTAAATGCTTTAGTTATATACTGACAACTAATTTATGAAAACAATAATAATGCTGCATTCTGACCAAAGAGCACGGAGAAAATGAGCACATTAGGTCACACAATTGATTCAAAAATACTATATCGCCTTTGCCCAAGAGATGGCCATTGGAAGTGTCAGCTTAAACACTTAAATAGTTTTGCCCAACATTTGAAAAGGGATGGGTGCCTAACAACGGTGTTATTTGTCTTTCTCCCAATATTGGTAGGGATGTATCTTTAATTAACGTTGGGCGTATTCACCCCGTATTCACCCCAAAAAGCTTTCTTGGAGTCAGTTGTTGGTGTTGAAGTAAACATCCATATATTGGAACATGTTCAAATGTGTGGGTTCAAAATCTTAATTTGGATTTGCTTCCTCTTTCTCTAATGAGAGACAAAATTGATCACCTTGTCATACATGTATTTGTTATGTAAAAAGGTCACTATATTTAATAAAATTAACCAGTTACGGGGTTGGACAGGAATATTCCACTATCAGATAGTCTTTCGACTATTTTGAACAATTCAATTCACATTCAATATTTCCGAATTATATCTACAGGAGGTGTAAAGTACTAGAGAGATGGTCTATGACGTTCTATTTGTATCTTTTAACTTCTTTTGATTGCGCCTTACTCTATTTTGGATTCATTCTTGAAGTCAAAGCCAGTGCTTTAGATAAGCAAAAAAAATAGATAAACGAGAAACCTATCCGATACAATTCATTTAGTTGTAATTTTTGTTATTGGTAAAATTTGTAAAGTTTCTACAAATTATTGCATTTAACTATAAATGACCACTCATTTCTAGATTTTGTTATGAAGTCATTTTAAACACTAATATAGTTCATATCCACACGTTGTATTTGTTTTGATTTGGGTCTATACGTTTACTGAATATTGCAGCCAAGTTACTATAAATAAATGGTAAGTTTTCCCTTGGCAACTTCTTAACTCTCATAGAGCAAGGAAAGATTGATCATTAGAATATGAATTTTTCTATGCTGGTCAGGACTTATGGTAGTCTGGTTTGTTCTACGTTGTATATATTATACAATTGTTTGGTTGGTTTTTGTGCTTATCATTTGTACATTGTTTAGTTTTTTTATCTAATTATTCAAAGTCAAACCACCAATATTTAAACATAACAATGAATCAAATATTGAAAACGCCGATTTTTTTCCCCTCCATGCTTATACAGCAAACATCTTTAGATTCGCCGTTGTAATTTTATTTAAAAAATGCAATAGTAGCGAAACGTACATAGAAACCCCGGCGTACAGATCAGATAAATTTAAATGCTACTGATAGGAATCGGTCAATTCGTTCCTTTGATGTGAATGATACTTCAAGATATTTGGGTTATCTGTAAGGATTAGCGCTATCTTGGTTAAGCCTGTCAATTTTGCCACCTTTATCAAAGCTATGACCATAACAGAAGACCCGTGGAAGGTGATGATAATACAGGTTTCATTGCATGTAAGCCACCTACGCATACACACTCTATGGTTGCATAAAGTACATACTGGCATACAAAATCTATAACGATATCTAAATAATATTAATAATCAAGAAGATGGAGGAAGAAAAACTGACCTTAACACATTTCTCCAAGGAATATTTATAACAACAATGTTCACCCACTAACTAAAACAATGAATATTTAAAATCACTACTTTTATGTTTTGTACTTTCCAAACCCTTACACATTACACATAATAAGTATATTATACTCCCTCAAATTTGTGAAATGCTTTTATAAAAAGTTGCAGGCTCGTAAAAACACTTTGTAAACAACATGTTTCATTTGTGTCTAAAACAAAAAAAGGGGGAAAAGAATGGACACAAGAATATAACAATCATGGATAATTTAATATCAAGTTTCTTGTTTAGAAACTTAAAAGAGAAGCGACAACATTAGTAGGAAGCAAAGAAGCTGTTTTCTCATCCACTTAAATAACTTGGTTGAAATATCATCTACTGAAACATCCACTGAAATTTAATAAAACAAATCGCGCATTATAAACATGATAAAGGCTACAGATACGGTTACATGTTTATATGTAAAAGTATTGTAATCTTGTAACAGTTTGAATTTCTTCTGTTGTATATTCTGAAAGTGATCTTTTATGTTGAGATGCACTCAAACGTAGTGTTTCTTTGTGAGATTCTGGAGAAAGGTTTCATATAGCAGTGTAAATCCATTTGTCGAGGAATGGAATACATCAATGTAATGCGTGTTTTGTTTCTGAATGCCAACTTCAGTTGAGAAGAAGTGAGAAGAGTAACATATCTCCGAGAACATAATAATTTACACAAGCAAATTACAGTTTTTGTAATACATAAAACCGACTCAAATGGGGAGAAGGTAAAACATTACTAGTATACATCTCATGATAAAGCCCCGGGACCAGTCAAGTGTAATGTTGTAGGCAGAGCGTGACCACAGTTTTTCAAAACACCCTTAAGGGAGGGGTCTAGGGTATATTGGCATGAAGTTTGAGATGAATTTACACAATGTTGCCAAATTACTACATATTAATGTCATATACCATATTGTAGCCCTTGTAGAGAAGTTTCAAAAAATGCGCAAAATTTCGGTCTGCTTGTCATGGTAACCGCATAGAGCCTCTGATTGGCTAAACACTTAAACAATCATAACTAAAAAAAGAAAAATACCCTTGGTACCAAACTTGGGTAGTAGGAGTAGGATATGAATACGCAGGGCACCATAAAGCCGGATTGTTTATATCGTTGCCATGGCAACCGATAACCGACCAATCAGGTAATTTTGCTTTATAATTTAAAATTGGAAACTTTTTTCAAAAAGCGGCTTCATGGTGCCCTCCGTCTATGTCTTTTCTATATGTGTTCCAAATTTTGATTTTGTACAAATCAAACGTTCCGTTTTTGAGTTACGATTGTTCAAAAATCGCAAGTTAGCGCTTTTTCTACTTTCGAGATATAAGCCTTCGAACATTGACAAAAAAGGAATTTGTAAAAAAAAAAATTGATACTCAGATTATAAGTAACAATAATGATATGAAAGATAATAAATTTACACACATTTTAAGCCAATTTTAATATAAAATTGGATGGATTGAGCATGATACAAAAAGATATTGGTCGAGCTATGAGTTTTACGAAATATCGTGCGAGACGTGCAGCGTCGAGCTCGATATTTCTAAAACTCATAGCGAGACCAATATCTTTGAGTATCATGCGAAAAAATCCATCCAATTTTATCATTATTATGTTCAAAATCAGACATTTTGTTTCCTGGCCGATATCCCTGTCCGATTTTTTTTGGAAATCGGTCAGCTCAGAACATAATAATGGTCAAAATCGGATTTAATTTAGCAGAGTTACAGATTTTTTAAAAATAACAGGTTAAAATATAGCTGGGTGAGATAAAATAAAGAAATACATAAAAAAACGACAAACTCCGAAATTTTGGTTGCCTATTATTCACAATGCATTATCTTTATAAAATAATTGATATATTTCATAGGAAAATGTAATTTTTTTTATTAAAATCTAATTGCAATGAAAATCCTACAAATTGAGCGTCTTCTGTATACAAATGTATAGGAAAAGCATCCAGAAATTTATGACTTCCGTTCTTAAAATTGCCATAACTTCGGAACCGAATGTCCGTTTGAACTCAAATAAAAAGCATTATAAAGTATAGAGATTCTGTAGTTTTTGTTTGTGGTAATATCGTATTTTTCTGATTTAAACAAATTGGTTGAAAAAGTATACCCCAGACCCCCCCCCCCCTTAAAGAGTGATTTTTAAGCCAAAATTTACCCTTTTCCCCATATTTACATATTACATGGTGATTATACCGATACCATTTTCAAATTAGGGTTTGAGGAAGTACCTTATTTCTTGAAAATCGGTGTTTTGACGGTGCCACCTGATTCACGCTTCATTCCTATAAAACAACCTTAATTCACCGCCTATAACATTACACTTGACTGCTCCATGGTATAAAGTATGCAACACCTGATTGTGAATACATAGAAAACATTTCTCCTGACGCTCTAAACTTTGCCCAAAATCAAGCAGCCTGCTTTTACAGAAAATACCGAAGGTGCTATGACCATAATCCAACCAGAACGTCCCTTAAAATCCAGGCGTCAGATTTCACCTCCGTCTGTGTTTTAGAAATAACTTAAACTCGTGTTGTCATCCTAGGAGATGAGTTTGTGACCAACAATTATATGCTGATAAGAAGAAACAATAACATGGTTACCTTGCTTATATGACATCTTAAAAGGTTTTCAAGATGTCATATACCGCCAGGGACCATTTCACGTTCATCATAACCGTGGTTTTGTAAATTGAGGGGCGTTGAAGGATTATTGTTTCGCTTCAAAGCATTCTCTTGGCACAGTAAAGCATGACCAAAACATTATCACCTGCTTATCCCTCTATTACAGATAATCATTCCATATGATAACTCAACTCAGTAGGGAAGTGACCTTGACCCATGCGTTGTCAAATCAGATTTGACCTCAAAATCACGTTTTTGATCCATTTGTGTTGTTGCGCCCTACCAGTACCAAACAACATTGATCACATTTGGAGCTCCATTTCACACTTAACTAGATAAACTTTAAAATCTGACCAAGAGTAACATTAGCTTCCAGATATTTTCCTCATAAATCGACCTTTACATAAAAAGTGGTACAAGTATTTTTATTCCAACGATAAGGGAAACTGTGTTTTTACCGGAAAAAAACAAGTAGGAAACAGAGAAAATTGTATATGTTTTTGTTAACACAGAACTGTTGCAAGCTTGAGATAATCTTAAGATGAGATGTACTGGTTTGAATAAAGATGTTCATTGGAATACATTGTTTTAAAACTTGAATGCATTTGAAATGGATTTCTTCAAAATGGTTCAAGATAGAGCAAAATGACACAAAAGCAAAAACCACACTTTTTAGATGACATGAAACAGCTATTAATTTAAATAAATGTTGTGTACATATACATTGTGATTGAAAAGTGTTGCAAGCACGATTCAAAAACGTTTAAATCATATTAATATGACAGTTGGATAAATATTGTACTCCGACCCAAATCTGTCAATTTGCGACACGTATATTACACGATATACTGACGATTGACATTTTGTATCAATGAGATCAGACTTAGAATACCTACAATATACACCCCCTGTCATTCCATTATTATGATTATAGTTTGTTTTGTTTCCAAAAATAATTGAAAATTCAAAGCATAAAAGTTTTATATTTTACAAAGACAGCAACCTATAATTTGACATGCCAATAAAGATTGCTGTAAAAAGGTTGCACTCTTTCGTATTGTCAATCAAAACCCGTGTGATCCTATGACTGCCATTATGACATTGTAGGTTGATGGAAGAGAAACTATTGTCAGGCTCATTTTGTTTTAAAATACATGTACATCATTAGTTTTGATATGTTGTCAAATAGAACAGACGAATCAGGAATTGTATTTTGACTTTTATAGTAGTTTCATATAATTACAATGCTTGTCACTTTAAACCTTTGTAAATATACAGTCAAAGGAGAGTCTTTTGTCGTTTGAAGAAAATACACAAAGCAATCACATTTTGAAGGTATAGTCAAATTGTGTTCTGGTATTTTGTGTTCTGGTATTTCTGTCTGACTGTCGCGCACATTGACCATCAAAAAACAATGCTTTAAAACATATTAGATACCTCAATACAGTCAAAAATAAAAAGAATTTGTTCACCTGTTATCTGATTTAAGGTATAGGTTTAATTTCAATCGAGAAAAATCTTAAAATCTATGTTTAAAAAATAGGTCAATGAGTTTCTCGTCTTTTTGATAAAACGTCTGTCCTACTCATCTTTGATATAAATACAAGGAAATATTTACCGCAATGCTGATTCTTAATTTCTTGAGTGGTATGTATCAAGTATACGTTCCTTAATTGCTGTTAAAATCAGTCAATGATCTATCAATTACATAGGTAGATATTGTTTCCCCTACGGAAGAATGATCATTGAAAGTGGTCACTTGCTCTATTTACAAATTATTGTTGTTCTTTAGGGAATATTAATGTACTGTTTGCAATATCACGTATAAGAAACGCGTGTTTCCAAACGATATAGTAACTTTCATTCATGCAATCAGTTATAGAATTGAGTAATGCGTGACTTGTTTATTCAATCTTATTTTCACACCAGCACTTACCTGAAACTACACTCTGATATTGTGTAATCTTTTAAATCCACGCGCATAACTAGAGATCACGTTTTTTGACAAGCCAGCTATTTAAAAACTTTAGTTACGTACAAGAATGTGTAAGAATGACTTAACGTTTGCTATGGTTTATTTGGTCTATACAACACAAAAATCGACAATGTTGATGCATAATTATCAAATAGGAAGGCTAAAATATCCATTCCAGTTAATTGAAAATATAATCAGCTGTAGGCTAAATATGATCTGATTAAACTACGGATGAAAGATGTGTGATGTGACCAGGAATCAATTAGGACTAGTTAAATATTGTTTTAGAAAAAAGTATTATCATGTGCAAAAAGCCTTTTTATTGTTGTATAAAAAATGAAATTAAAGAAACAAGTGATTAAAATATAAACATTACACGCACACAATAATCGTGAGATTAAGCTAGCTATTTCTATTAAAGAATCTTTTTTTGAAAAAAAAACTTGGGATAATGTGCCAGCATTATCCCAAGTTTTTTTACAAAATGCTGTATCATTTTGTTCTATTTGTTTTCAAATTGCCTGGTCAAAATGCAGTTCGTTAGTCCTTAGAGACACGTTTTAAGGGTAAATTTTCACACATATAGAGTTATTATATGCAATGTAATTTTGTACCATCAAATACGTGATGCGATTGACAGAATAGGGAGCATACAAAAGAGTAAATGACACCTGTACTTGTTTCAAGACAAAATTGATTTTCGTAGTCTTATCAACCAGACATTATAAGTATTTGCCCCTTGATAGGATGTTTTACCTATTAACCTATAAATTTATTGTGCCAGATAAGATCCAAATTGGATACTTGGAAGTATGATCCTTTATTTAAAATATTTACTTGCTATGTTGTAGAAATTGCTACTATATTGTATTAGCGGTTAATTTTCAAACCTAAAATTTATGCAAAAATATAAAAAATATAAAAATATAGCACTATTTCGACGCATGGATAGGTGTACAAGAGGTCTTAAGGTACCTTAAGTCTTTCACATTTTCACATATTATAATCTTGATTGGAAATACAGGCAAAGTCAACAAAAACATAATCCGGCTTATGGTGACTTCATTTAGCATAGTCCGACTACGAGTAACTATATATTTGTTGAAGTTTTGCATTTCTTCCTTGTAAATAAAAAGGACCCAGTTGCATGGAGCTGTATCAGGGGATGTAATTAGAGACAAAAAAATAACACTATTTTCTGGTCTCAATTCAATTACAAATTAGAACACATGTTGATGTTTGCTCTAAAATCTTTTGCCTCTCGTGGGGTGTTAAGAAGTAATTACTAAATAATGATACTTAAACAATACTCTAACAACGTTTTTGTTATTACTAGGTGTAAACGCAAAAGCTAAAGATTAAGGGTTTTAATGAATGTAAATATATCAGCTAGTTGAATACAGGTCGGGTTGCTCGCAGTTGAAATCACAAAATAGCATGCCGTATTACTTTACCTATTTACCGAATGTTGGAAGTAAATGATAGTTAAGCTTATAAGGAAATAACAAAGTTAGCTAATCAGTCAAGCTTTGACTATAAGACGTTTTACACAATATCAAAGTTTGGGGTGTATTTACTTTAAGAAAGTCCGTCAGTTAACTTCCAACAACAATATCAAATCAATCGATGGGAAAACGAAATAGAGCTGTTGAAAAAAATGTATCAAGACGAAAAACATACTATTCATCACAGAAAACAATGTGGCTTTACCTGAAAACTAGAGCAAAGGTTACGCTTTATCAAATATCTGGGTGCAAATACTTCTGGTCCATATTTTTGATTCTTGATCATTAAATGTTATTGAGTTTTGTTCTTGACCGGCTTACATAATATTTACGTTATTTAACTTTTTATCTACATGTATGTTGACAAAATAACATTTGATTGAAAAGAACTGCAGTATTAATGTTTATACCATTTATATCATTATACTTCCCACTGATAATGTATATGATGCCACACCAGGAAATAGCTTCCCATTGACTTACTGTACAAAAGGCTTCTAACCAGAAGTCAATAATAAAGCAATTGGTTGCTTCAAAACTGCCTTTTCTCAATTAATTATGATCTCTACTAACACAAAATGATGATAAAAGTACACCATGGAGGCAAACTTTTTGAGATACGGGACGCTGAAGTAATAACGCCCCTCCTATCACTGACAGCCGAATTGTGTCAAATTATTATATCAGATGAAGGAGGTTTAAATTCCAATTCCAGTTACTTAGTAATTGAAAATAATGAGCTGCAGGCAAAATATGATGTTATCTGATTAAACTACGGATAGAAAATGTGTTTTGTAATCAGGAATCAATTAAGACTAGTCAAAATATTGTTTAAGAAAAAATGTTATTATGTGTTGTAGACAAATAAAATATTTTGTTAACATGACACATTTAATGCATTTTGTTTGGAGAAAATTTTAAGATATGCTGGCATATCTGTTGCCACTCTATCATTTTGTTCTATTTATTTTTAAATTGCCTGGTCAGAATGCAGTACGTGACCTAGCGATGCACACTTTTATGGGTCAATCTTCACACATATAAACTATTATATGCAATGTAATTTCCCGTCAGCTATTTCTTACTATCAAATACGTGATGCGAATGACACTGGAATGACATAGGGAGCACACACCAGAGTAAATGGCACCTGTATATACAATGTATATTTGTTTATACTACTGATTTTTCCAGATATTATAAATAAATGCCCCTTGATAGAATGTTTAACATCATGTTGCGATATTTGTGTATTTATAATGTGTTGTAATTTTACTTAAATTAACTTTAAAACACAGGCATGACTTCTATTTTTTACGGCTTCTTTTCCTTTACCAGACATAGTTGTAAGAGAACAGATCATGACCTGTATCCCATGTACTTGTGATGATCATAATTATATAGCACAAAAGAGCCCGGTTTTCTGTCATTTTTTCAAGATCTAAATCTAAGAACAAAAATAACGATGCTTTTATGGCCTAAGACGCTTTCTAATTTTCTTATTGATCAACAGGCAATGTTCATTGAATCTTAACTAAATCCAAATAACCATTTTTAAAAGAGCGTCTAATTTAGATACATAAGTTTGATCATCTGGGGAAACCCGTAAAATTACCTAACTGTTACCTTCTATTTACGTCAATTCCCCTAATAATGTAGTCATATATTTCCAGATTCCAATAATTTCCGTTCTATTATTTATTTCCCGTCCGATTATTACCGACAGAGACATAATGATTAATATGAGAGCCTTTACAAATGGGTTGAGGTTTGCAATTATTTTCAGATCAAAACAGAATTGAGTTAGTTGATGAGCATAATGAATATCCACACTGTCATAGCTTTGTTATCATGCTGAAATGGTGCTGTTTTGGTATTTACTGATCTGCAGATAACTGTATTCTACATATTTGGAATAAATATCCCATTGCATATAAATTTTGCAGGAAGGCAATTTATAGAAAGACAATGCATAATTGGAATGACAGTATGTCATTTCATATATAATTACAAATTAAATTACCGTTATTCGTGGAAATTCTGACTGACTTTTAAACAATAAGTTACAAAGCACATAAACACATATATCCACATTACTAATGCACTCCACAACGCATTCACAAAACCCACACATTATCCTCCAACCCTCACATAAAACAACCCTAAAAAGATTTTAAAGATATTAATCATTGCTCAAATTTGAAACAATCAAGGCAACAAAGACTCTGGAAGATGATAAATGATTGGAAAACATTTTTTTAATCCAAGTATTGTACAATCAAGGCAACCAGAGTCTTAAATATGAAATAGGTCTGAATAATGACAAATAGATATCTTATCCATTCATAGATTTAAAGGGGAGATACCAGGCTTTGTATACCAGCCCGTGTAATGACGTCGTCAGCCATGGAGCTCAAATTTGGGGTATTCGGGTCCACTCGGTTCCCGGCAAAATCAACTCCGAGAGCTGAGACTTGGTTACGCGTAGAGAGCGTGTTTCAATATTCGCGCATTATGACACGGTGCTATGCCTCATCGGCAAGCTGTCGGTCAAACCCGAATACCCCCAATTTTGTCTCCATGCCGGATAAAAATGGCGGACATGTCTGGTATCTCCGCTTTAAATCTATGTATCCATTAAATAACACTCGAAATTGTTGCAATAACTCACGGAGTACTAGCTTGTTCAAAACTTACGAGTAAGTGAACACAAAAAGATTGTTACAGATACCAACACTTAAGTTGAGATTACGGTATCTGTATTAATTGCTTCTAATGAAATGAATCAGTATGGTTTAAGAAAATTGTAACCAAATACTATTGTTATGCATTACTAAACATTTGAATTAAGCTAATGTGAAACTTTAATCAGATAATGAAATAAAGCAATGGAGGGAGAAACTAGAACCCCTCATTGTATATTTCATTTACAACAGTTGAGAAGAATACGAAGTAATATGCACATTGTAAAACTATTGTATGCCACTGTGACCTAAATTCAAAACCAGGTTTAGGTTGTAGTATGCTGTAAATGTTGAAGATCACCGTTGGGCCAAAACATGAGCACTTGAGAGAACCAAAACAAACAAAAACACGTTGTTGATGTCGATCATCTTAGTTAGGTGACGGCACTTCACAGGATATCTTTCTTTCAGCTACTTGTTCATTGACAAACATCTTAAATCACCGCCTTCTGGACGGTAGATTGACTTATGAAGTTCAATGTTTTGACTCAATTCTGTTTGTGTGGTATCTAATTTTAATACAAGCATTCTTTAACGGAGCATTTCAAAGCTCAACCGGCAGTTGATCGCCCGAAACCGCCAGTTTTGGCGGTTACGGTTGAATTTTGAAGCGGTCTCTTACCAATTGAAACATTGTTTTAGGGACAAACTACAATATGTTCATATCTTCAATATGAGTTTACATCTTTCTTCTTTGGAATATCAAAGAAAGAAAAACCTTCTTGAGTCGCTGCCTGACGAATCGTACAGAATGACTATTCTTTATTTTAACCAGTATCAACAATTACACCTTCATATTATAGCATTTTGCTATTTGATAATTCTATTCGTGATATTGAATCAAAATATTTACCTACATAATCTATACTTGACCTACTTTCAATTAAATATAGTTTAAAATGAATTAGCAGGATGATTTCTTTAAAAATCAAGGGGACACAAGTTTGGATGTTCTTAATCACATGCTAATCAGAAATTTGAATTGTTTTCATAGAACAAGGAAGCTTTGCAGTTGATCCTTATCTTACAACTTAGCTAACATATTTGTCAATGATTACATTACTCTAGTTTCATTTCCATTTAATGTCCCAATTCTCAATTATTTTAAGAGTAATATAAACTGTTTAAATCAATTAAATACGAGTGCATTTGTAAATTAGGTCAAAACATGAGAACACACACCTTTAATGTAGATACGTTTTCTGCATTGTATGAGGTATTATAGCAGATTCATCGAAAACTATAGAAATATAAAGGAAAAGTTGTTTTGAACTTTCTGTTGATTCAAATTTGCAAAATTAAAAGAATATTTATTAAAATATTCAACAATGTAGATCTTAATTTTGGTAAGTGGTAATTCAGTGCTATCCAGTAGTATATCATTCTTATCGAACTTCAAGCCCAGTTGCATGTAAATCATGAGTAGTTTTAACATCAATTATATTCAAGTTTCATTATGGAAAAAAAAAACAATTATAATCTCTAGGCAACTACAAAATATTAAAAAAAACCTTGATTAGAAAGAAACAGAAAATGTTCATTTGAGTGGGTTGATATTAACCTTTATACAATGGGGTGGTTACTGATGGTACAAAACTTTTTATAGCTTCTCAAGGCTTAAAGGCTTAAGCAAACCACATAAATTATTTTACTTGGTT
Organism: Ophiothrix spiculata; assembly: GCA_000969725.1. Classification (NCBI taxonomy): domain Eukaryota; kingdom Metazoa; phylum Echinodermata; class Ophiuroidea; order Amphilepidida; family Ophiotrichidae; genus Ophiothrix; species Ophiothrix spiculata. Next base: position 38,761 of record JXSR01S010468.1, read on the forward strand.
GTTTTTGCGTGTTTATGCAGCGGGGGGAAACCTCTTGGGAGTTGCAACTACCCCATCTGAATTAGACGAGGGTTAAACAAAGAAATGGTTTAATCGTTTAGGGAAAATAATGATGTAAATGAGTTTTATATAGATTTTCAATTGTTTATATTGATCTTGGGTATGAGACTATTCCGTAAGGGTGTGTAATGAAGCAATCACGTCAGGAATGAACTTAGCTTCCATTTACAAAACTTTGCTTTTGCTTTTTATATTGCAGATAAATCAGACGAAATTTATATTTCCCATTGAATGTGCTAATGTTGCAAATTTTAAGAATTTAATTCCAGGGGCAGTTAAATTCTTAAAATTAATTACATTTATAGCAAATTCAATGTAGCCGATTTTTAGAATTTAACCCGGGGGGGGGGGTAACTGGGTATTCTGACCGGGCGCCCGCTTTACCAAAAAGGTAAGACCTAGATAGGTCTCGAGACTTACTATATAGGGTATCAAAATCAACCTGGTACACTGCAAGTCTCACATAGGGTATCAAATTTGGCCTTTGAGTCTCTGATAGAGTATCAAACTAAGAAAGAATGGTTGAATTAATGACAATGGTGCCTTAAATTTCCAATAAAAGTGTTTCGATTGTGTATTTTACCTATGATTTCTTGTAATAATTATTTAATCACATTTGCGTATGGTCTCAGATAGGGTATTAATTTGAACTGGTATGGTCCCGAATAGGGTATCCATTCAAACAGATATGGTAGATTTATGGTCTCAGATAGGGTATCATTTCACCCATTTGTGTAAATTTTTGGTCTCACATAGGGTCACTTTCGAAACCTGTGGAACTCGAGTGGTTACCCGGACACCAATATCAGTTAATACCCACCCCCTTGGAAATTAACTCCAGGAGCAGTATTTTTCGTAGTCCACAACGATAATTTAACATGAAAAGAATACAAATATTTTGACAAATTGGTTGAATTTGACAATGGAACTTTGCATGCTTTGCATTATTACCACTTACCGTTCAAATGATGACACAATTGTCTGGTAGTTTATTACTGATGCTAAACTTTTCCAATGCAAAAAAATAACAATTAACCAGACAATATCAGGCTTTATACGCAGTTGTTGAAATGAAACAGTGTAGAGCATTAAAAACCTATCACTGCATACATTTCATTTACACCAAAAATATGCACATTGTAAGTTACTGTGACCTAATTCAAAACCAGGTTTATATAGTTCGAGTGTGATGTTAATGTTGAAACAAATAAACCTGTTAACTTAAGATCACCTTTGGGCCAAAACATGAGCACTTCAGAGTAGCCATACAAACAAAAACAAGTTGTTGATGTCGATTATCTCAGGTGACGGCACTTTCACCGGATATCTTTTGCTACTTGTTCATTGATAAAGGTCTTCGATCACCACTCCTGGTCTATAGACTGACTGAAGTAGTGCGTTGTTTTTCTTCAATTCTGTTTGTGTATTAGGGCAATTCCACGGTAACGGAAGGACAATCGTACACAATTTTCAAGTTTTAAACATTTGTATTACAAAGACACATTTTAATTTAGAACATTTGATACATTCAATAGATAGTTGAAGCCAATCGATATATAATCCATGAAAAATAAATGAATTTGTGACTTTCGTTTATGATTTATGCATATTAATGAGGACGGTAACGGAAGGGCAGCAAATCGGAAATGGATTTTTTCATCACATCAGTTTCTTCCAAAACTCTGTGAGCTTAATGAATGAATATTTTTCTATGTACACTTAGTCTGATTTTAAATAGATCTATTACTACGTTCAACTTAAATCATTATTTTATATAATATTATCATCATGGTTGTAATATGCATTTTTCGATATATGAATTTGGAACTCTTAGTAAAAAGTATATCATTAACCAGGCCTGTCATTAACACTCTCCTCTGTAAAGTACCTACTCCTTCCGTGTAAAGATAAAGAAATAATGTTTTGTGATACCTATGTATTACAGAAAATTTTAATACAACTGACAACTAGGCTAACATCCTATGAAAAAAAAATGGGTTAGCCACGTCGCAAAATACGGAATACTGTAACCTTCCTATAGACCATAATTGACATACTCCCGCCGTTGATGGGGTAAATCCACATAATCGGACGGGGAATTGGAACTCAGAACGAGGTTAAGTAGGGTCAAAATATTTCATCTTAACTACGTCTGCAGTTGAAGGATTTAAATCAAACTTAGCAGGAATGTTTGTCTGGCCAATGACTATCCATCCATTACCAGCTTGGGTTCCATGCGGCATAATGGCTCCACATGAAAAATGCTATAACTCGACTTTAGTTAAGGCGATTTCAACCAAACTTTTTAGGAATGTTTGTATGACCAATGGCTATCCAACTATTACTTGTGGGTTGGTTCCCTGTCTCTAGTTGTGGTTCCCAGCATGATTTTGTCTTCACATAAAATATATCATAACTCAACTACAATTCATGCAATTTCAGCCAAATTTAGTAGGAATGTTTGTCTGATCAATGACTATCCTTCTATTTTTTGTTTTATTTTTGGGGCTGATTTCCTGCTTCCGTCTTTGAATCTCGGCGTTTTTTTGACACATTATAGCATTTTTCTTACGGAGGCAAAAACAGCAGGGAACCAAAGACAGAAACAGGAAACCAGCCAAAAAAAAATTAAAGATGGATAGTTATTGGTCAGATAAACATTGTTACAAAGTTTGGTTAAAATTGCTTATATTTTAGTTGAGTTATATCGTTTTTGTGTAGAGCCAAAAACACTCCGGGAACCAAAATCCGAGATAGGGAAACAACTTAAACGTAATAGGTGGATAGCCATTGGTCATACAAACATTCCTACAAAGTTTTGTTGAAATGGTCTTTACTAAACTTGAGTTATCAGTTTTTGTGTGGAGCCAGATACCGCTGGAACCCAAACTGGAGACAGGGAACCAGCAAAAAGGTAATGGATGGATAGTCAATGGTCAGACAAACATTCCTGCCAAGTTTGGTTTAAATCCTTCAACTGCAGACGCAGAATGGTACTTTATAGTTAAGATGAAATATCTTATCCCTGCTTAACCTCGTTTTGAGTTCCGATTCCCCGTCCGTTTCTGTGGATTTACCCCATCAACGTCGAGAGTATGTCAATTATTAGAATGGTCTATTATACCCCGGGTCTATACGCATTTGTATAGAGTGTTATATATATTTTACGTATCATAAATTGATTCTCAATTGAGTACTGGTTGGATTTTTTCACTTTATTTTATACAAAGTCAATCCAAAATTTCTGTAAGTCTGAGTAAAAAAGGGTAAAATGCAATATTCTTTTATCAATTCAGAAGGAAATCAGTTGGTTTATCAGATAGAATTGTAAATATATTCATTGTTTACTCTTTTGTAACATTAACCTATTCGTTCAATTTGTTAATTCTAACTTTAAACTCGAATATATAAACTAATTCAACACATCAGCCTATGTCATCTGTTTGCCATAAAGGTGATTGTCCGAATATTCTCTCTTAATTCAGTAAACGACCTGCAATTACTATCCCAATAGACCAGCTTGTATCCATCACAAATATATGGGCAATTTGCCATGGGGAAACCCCGTTTTCTCGCTCGCTAGTTATGATATATCTCTTGTATCTAATCACTTCAACATGTTTCATGGTTTAAGTAGCCTGGATGAAAACAACAAGAAAAGATTACTGGCGTATAATATGGAGAGTCTGAATCAGATACATGTGTAACCAAATATTTCCTTTTGAATGTAGTTTGTGATATTCATTTATATACCGAGAATCACAAACACGTAATCATTGAAATGGGAGCCATATTTTAAGAACAAGAAAAATCGATAACAAAATAGGGGGGACAG
>JXSR01S010469.1:24024-34688 GCA_000969725.1 Ophiothrix spiculata
GACTCGAAAGTACTTATGACGTCATAATTACGTAACGCCTTGGCCGATTTCCATGATTTTGGTATCAATGGATAGAGGAGACCCTACCCTATACTATGGTATAAAGCACAGCAACTTTTAGCACTCCAATTTAAATTTCATAGGGGGGTGGTAACCACCCCCCCTTGATAACAAACGTTACAAAAAATACGTTGGTAAGACAAGGGTTAATCAAGTTCTTCTAACATTATCATTAAAGGACATTTTTCAGTGGAAAGCAGAAAAAGAAAACAGTGCAGCCAACTGATATAACAGCAATATATATACAATAAATCGAAATAGAAGAAATACAAGCAAAGTGAATCGAGGCAAAACAAAAGCAAAACAGCAAAGAAAAGAAAATGCAAAATACTAGACCTCAAAGCATATTGGGTGGTGAATATATCATTAACGATTCAGAAATCTATGCGAAAAAGTATTGCTAAAATTAATGATACCATTTTAAGGTACAATTATTGTTCTTACTCTTCTTATTCTGGTATCGTTCAAGATGAAGATAACGAATCGGTTACAATATCCTACAACATAACTTACAATATTAAAAAGTAATGAGATGGGCTGCATTTTATTATGGCCAAGTGTATTGTAGGCGTTTAAAAAAGGATTTGCCCATATATGTAAGTGTGAAAGTCACGAGCGTAGCAAAATGTCCCCTGACGCGATAGGTGACAACCTAGTGACAAATATGCATAGTCAAATGGCAGTTAACTTATCAAAATATTCGTTGACTGGGAATACAATGAGATAAAAATAACACCATTGATAGCTATCATATCTAAATATGGAAATCAGAATGGAAGAATAAGAATCTATGGGGAGTTAGTGATATACAAACAACGACAGCAAGAATCTGGTAGGTTGTTGATGTGAGTCACTGAGATAAATTTGATGGATCGGGTGGGTGCGCAACTTCACACTTCTTTTCAAATCCAAGTTAAGACTGCTGTAAATGATAATACAAATATTGACTGATAGTAAAATACATGAGTGTTTTATTATTCACAATTTTGATAAAGTAATGCGAAACTGTGATTACTATTATAAATTTTACGTAACAAATTGTTTTGGGATTAAAATATTTTAAGGCTGTCTTAATGGGAAAAAGCTTTCTGCATAAAAAGAAAATTGAGCGTTAATAAAATAAAAGCACTACTATTATTACTTATTCAACGTTAGATAATCGTTGAATGCAATCCAACAAAAAAATAATGTCTTCATATTTGTGACCGTCCATCTCAAACGAGCCGTAAATGCAGCAAACTTCATTTTGTGCTACAAGTAAAAACGCACGTCAAGGCCGCATTTTGCCGAAATTGATTTTTGACAGATTTACAATCCCTGTGCCTCCCCTAAAAAGTTTCATTTCAAGAAAATAATCGGAAATATGAAATATCAAGTGAAGTTTACTGAGGTGTCATTTCAATCCTTGTCCTTATTTTACGTGTCTTCAAAAGCATTTTGACCTCAACAGACTTAGAAACGAGTGAGACATACGCAAGTCTCTGGAAACTATATGACCTCAACTTCACCACGATTCGTTTTTGTACAAAGAAAATAATGATGATACAGTGCACCACTATATCATTAAATAGTATCAAATTGGCTCGGTAGAGCTTAAAAGTATATATAGCCAATGCAATATTAAGAAGGCTGTAACTTATTTTATTTATACTACAATGAAAAGTTCAATATTTCAATTAAATACATAAAAACACGTTTCTTCTTATACGTGATATTTTTGTTTATGTTTGACTTTTTTTAGATAGCATGTAAATTAAATTAAAAGCATTATTGAAATGCTGAAGTGATTTTCAGTCTATTTTGAATGTGACTACTCGTTGATTTATTTCACAATTTGATTTGTATTTTTGATATTTATTATAATAATAAATTAGCATCTTTATATTTTATTCTTTATGCAAATCTTTAAATATCTATTGAAATTTTCATGTACCATAAAGTCAAAACCGCAGCATCTGCATTTATAAAGCAAAGCAGATACTTCATGTAAACGTGCAATTTCACTTTAATCCATTCCTATGCGAAAAAGTGTTATATACATATGTTTGGTATAGTAGACACTGCCTTAAAGAAAATAGTCGTCTTGTCAATGGTGCAGGATTTCTCAAAGGGAAAAGTAGCTTGCAAGATATCTGCAATACACAAACTGCGTTTTAATTTGTTGGACAGATTTACTGAGTTGATTAGGTTGGCTTCAAAATTAAGTAATGTTAGGTTATAATAATCCGGTAAGTGCAGTAGAAATTTGAATGCTTAACCTTTGGGTGTAGTAGAAATTTTAATGCTTTATTGATTATCTTGATTTTTCACTGATCATAGACATAGCTACAGGACTAAATATGACATTAATACTCAATTTCATAGTAAAAGACCACTTTTGTATGTCCCATAATGCATCTTGAATGTACCGCAAATACGGGCATTTCTGCGCAACTGACCACATATTACGTTATGCGCACAATGGATTGATATGGTCGATTACGCAAAAGTTCCCGGTATTTCTAACGTGAATAGGAAAGTAGTCCATTCCAAATTAAAGAAAATCGGCGTCCGTTACTTCATGCGTCCATGGTTTACCTGGACACTGTACATGTATGCGAGATATTCTAATGTAATGTCTTTATAAAACTTTTCACCCTTTCTGATATATAATGGCCGCCGCGGCAAAAGCATGCAGTTGTCGGCCCGTACATCTGGCTCATTGTAGCATATCTGATGTGTACAATTAGTATACATCAGATATACCACAATGAGCAACATGAAGGAGACGACAACTTTAACATTTTGCCGCGGGCAGTGGCCCACATTTTAACACTGTTTATCCAATCCTCTTGTTGCCTACGTCAAAAATCTCTCCACCAGCAAATATTCTAACACAGTTTACCCTATCCTTTTGTTGCTCACGTCAAAAATCTCTCCACCAGCAAATCAAAATGCGAGCCTAGGTTACGAGCAGTTTTCATTTGAATAAATCTTAGAATGAGTACGCTCAAGTAGTATTTGAAGTATGCGTAAGGGCAGGGATTGACTGGAGTTTTGTAAGTTATCTTGAAATTCGATAAACTATATATTAAACTGGTTTATCGAAACTTGATAACGCCTTGAAGTTAAATATTCAAATTTATTCTTTATCTATATTTTTACGCAAAAGTCACGATTAAAATAACCACGATTGAATTACATATAGAGGCAATGGGGAAATACCTAATTGAATGAGGGAAATACAAAGACTAACAACTGCCTGGTATCTGTTGAAAAGGAAAAATACACACGTGTTTTGTCTCAATAAAAGAGATACTTGTTAGTATTTCTGAAAAAAAATATTGATTGCAGGTTTGAAAAACATAATAAAATCTAAACTGTTTTTTAAAAACTGAATATTTTCCAGAAAAAATTTAAAACATCTATTCCAGTTTACCTTTATCCGGTCAATGGTAGACAAATTCTACCGCAATTATTATTTTTCTACACAAAATTCAGTTTTCAAGCAATTTAGATTTTATAGTGTTAAATGTTTTAACACTCGTCTTCCTGAGCCCTTTTAACACGTCTTCCTGAGGGCGGGTTGGGGGGGGGGGAGTTAACACCCCTTCTGATTTTGACATTTTCAAGCCCAAAGTTATAATGTTTGGTATATGGTAAGGTCTTTTCTTTCTATTGATACCAAGATCATGAAAATCGCTCAAGGCATTACGTAATTTTTTTATGGCATCATAAAGTATTTCCGGACAAAACAAAAATCGATTTTTGGCAAAAATGACCACATTTTCAAAAAAATTGTTATAACGATTCTAAATGACGGAATTTCGTCGGGTTTTATGTTAATAACAAACTCTGATGTTATTGTAAGTTACAGCACAGTAAATTAAAGTCACATTAAGGGGCCTGTTAAGGCTTTTTTCATCAATGTTATTTGCTCTGTAACTCAGCAACGGATAATTAGATTCAAATAAAAGTATACATTTCTAGAAGCGGATTTGCATACTGAACATGATGGTCAGGTCATTTTTGGTCCAAAATGCGTAATTTTGGACCTAGGGTCCAAAAATCATGTTTTGGGCCCAACATTTTACGGGAAAGCTAACTAAATTTTGCTTCGGTAACATTTTTTAGCAATTTGATTTTTAAAATCTAGAAAGCAATAACTGGGGTCGCTTTTCTCAAATTTTTGATTTTTTTCTTAGTTTTTGAGATATCGCCAAAAATTGGTCCAAAAAATGTCAAAAATCCCACTCCTGACACCATTTTTGGCAAAATATGCCACATTTTGACCTATTGTTGGCAATATTTCAAAAAATAAGATAAGAATCAAAAATTTGAAAAATGGGTTCCTAGATATTGCTTTCTAGATTCTAAAAAGTAAAATGGTTTAAAATTTTACCAAAGCAAAATTAAGATAGCTTTCCCGTAAAATTTTGGGCTAAATACATGATTTTTTTACCTTTTTTTGACCTTACGGCAATAATTTCACATTTTGGTCGGTCCAAAAATAAGCTGACCATCATGTTCAGTATGCAAATCCACTTCTAGAAATGTATACTTTGATTTGGATTTAATTATCCGTTGCTGAGTTACAGTCCATAACCCATTTCTGAAAATGAAGGATTGACAAGGCCCTTAAATGTTACTAGTAAACTGATTCAGTTATAGAAAAGTTAAAGGCGGATGGTCTAACGTTTTAACATTATGGATTTCAACTCTATATAAAAGATCACTATAATTGAATCGGTCCAACCGTTTTAATTTTATGAGCCAATATGTATTCCATACTGTCTATACTTTGATGTATAAATTAATCATTTTTTCACAATAATTATACTCTTATTAGACATTTATACTCATATCTGCAAGGCAAAACATGCTTTAGCCGTAAAATATCACATGGGATATGTGATAATATGAGAAATATTTGAGTACCAAAAATCAGAATAAGCTTGAAAAAGGTTGCAACAATCGGACCATGCTCCTTTAAGACGTTTTAACGCGTCGTCTCATTTCATTTTGTTGTACGTGGTACAAACTTAAATTGCGTTTAATGTATGAAAAGAGTTTCTACAATTCGTTTGAATATCAATCGCAATTTACATGAAATAATTGTGTAGCTATGAACAACGTTAAAAACTGCACTGCATATTTAACGATTTAAAAAATAGGGCAAGCTATTAGGGACACCCGGTACATTTTCTTTTTCGCATTATGTTCTAAAAAAGGAGGTTTTGTGCATTGTTCTATAATAGTTCCAATATCTATCTATTTTTACCTGTAAACACATTTTATTAAGAATTTATAAATTTGCAAACGTGTGTTTATTAGTACGGTACCAAGGGACCGACTGATGTCAGTCAATGAATAATTGTCCACCTCAAAAGCTTTTTGGTGAAAACGATTGACGGTCAGACGTTCATTAAAATCAATTCATACAATATTAAAAACGTAATAGAAATTGTTTGGTCTTGTTTAATCGAAGTAAGAAGTACCTGTTTGAAACAGATTTCATTAGCATAGTATCACATATCTTGCTTTGACAGCTCCATCAAATGTGCAGCATTGTTGACAAATGTGTTTCTTCTATGCTATCAAAAGGTAGCTGATATGCTATTCAATAAATATTACCCACTAGAACTGATTTGTCAAACTCGACTGCAAAATTCAACATTTCAGACATATGAAATAATAATACACAATAACATAACTAGTTATTTATAGTATGTTTTACATTGATGTATAAAGTAAAGAGTAGTATAAGTATTGCAGTATATATTGCAAGTTACCTCCATTTTCCTCTGAGAAAATTTGCAAAAATGAGCAGATGATCAATTCTCTTTCATAACTTAAAGCAGTACCTACTGTACTACATCAAACATGTGTAAATAAAACTTGTTAGCATAGGAGTGGGTTTAAGTGAAATTGTACATAAGTATCTGCTATGCTTTATCAACATGTATACGCAGATAAGGTCAGGCTGTGGATCCAAAGGTGATTTAAAAAAAAACCATCCAATAAAAACTTCATATTTGGTGAGATGATGTATATTGAGTGTACAATTCATTTTATTACATTTTACGTATGCTGTGTCAACGGCGCTCATATTGGATTTTTTAAAGGATATCAGTGCGCGTAGTGTTTTGATATTTTTTCAAAATGATTTTGAACATTCCGAGAAAAACTGCGCGCAGTTCTGAAAAACGCATTTTGCGTAAAATGCCAAAAACGTTTGCACATTTTGAATAAAATTGATTAATTAATTAATAAAATTTACTAATTAGCTTCATTAGAAATGTTTTGGAACCTAAAGCCTTTCTATCATCAACAAAATGAAAATGTTACACCATAAAGAAGTGAAATCTACAAGTTTCTGTAATTTTATTCAAAATGTCGTAAGATATAGCTCCTTGAAAACAACATTTGTAAATTTTGCGAGACTTCCTTTCATTTAAATTATCATAAAATTTGAACAGATGGTCCATATGAAGTCACAAAAAAATGAAAGCTGAAATTGTGTGTACTTTGAAATTGTAAAAATTGCAAAAATTTCAAATGTTCAAATGTTGGGTCCATTATCTTCCTTTATTATATTAAAGGCATGATTGCTGAAGTGTCGACTATGACCAATGACTACAGAGTCCTGTATTTCAGATATCTCATATGTTTTAAGACAAAGGTGTACTTGAAATTGGAAAATGAATAAAAACATTAAAGATTGAATTTGAAATAGAAGAGCACTCATTAAAGAGAAGCATAAAGGAGAATATAGACTTGATCTTGGACCTTTTTCTTTCATGTCTTATTGCAGTGATTATTCCTATTATGGTTTTGAGTTTAGTTGTTACCTTTGTTGTTTTCTTGTCATTGAAGTAAGCATTTCGTGTAACAGGAATGTTTTTATCTTAACTTTTTTGATCGAGATTAGAATGGTTTTAATCACAAAACTTGTAAACAAAGAATTTTTTATGATATTTGAAATAACTGGTGAGAATCAATAGCAATTTTAAGCTTACTGATTTGAAATGGAAATTTTAGTCCTTCTGTCTATGAGTCTATGATACCACCAGCAAAAAGTTGTTAAGAATTGGTGCATCCTCTCATGTGTGGATCTGAATATAATTGTTTTTCACTTTTATCGCACTGAATATGGGTCAATTTATAATTTTTTCAAGCCACCAAATAGTTTTTGCAACAAGTCTTTGTTATTACATTAATTCCAATGCATCTTCCATTCCATAACGGATGCTTGGTGTTATAATCTGCCACATATTTGCCAAGATTCAAATATGACTAAAGTTACATAGATTTATACTTTAGATTTTGTGTCACGATATCCAGGTAATGTATTGTCAAATTTAAATGCGTCCTTTACGGGTTACTGTTAATGAGAGACAGACATATAGATATAATTCGTGTTTTATTAGAACGTCAAAAATGTAAGGTAGGAAAACAATGGATTAATAATAAAAAAGACGATATACAATGTATACACTGACTTCATGTTAAGTTGGTTTTCATAATTTGACTAAATCGAGCGATGCGTCATTTATTTTGTCAACACTCGATATGTAAATAACAAGGTAATATTTCACCATTTCACAATTTACAATTGAAGAGTGTTTTTTCAAAACTTACTTAGTCCAATAGCTGCTACATGACATAGATATTAATTCTATGATACTGTTGTTTTTGTGAGTATAATTTGTTTTCAAAGCTCGGTGCAAATGACCAAAATGTACGTCATATTGAACAACACACAACTTCGAACATAGAAACATACTTAATCCTTGGACTTAGTGAGTTTTGGAAAACATCTTGTTCTATTACTATTCTATAATGTCCCTTCAGGGCAGCGAACCGCGACCATGTGATCGTAGTCGGGACAAGAATGCCCGACCCCTGCAATATGAGGTAAAATGAGCGTCAGAACAATATGGATGAAGAATTTAAGGTTTCAAGTCTAGCATGCCAACAGCCGTTTGACTAAGTGGGTTTGGAAATAAAAACAATCTTCATTACGCTAACATAGCAGCCTACCTAAAAGATTACGATATTTAATTGAAGGCTCATTATTTAACATAACTCTTAATACCTATGGTAGTGACTAATTATATACTTTATTCTAACACGGTATGTTTTATGCTACTATTCTTTAGTAATATTTTCTTCTACTAGTATGAAATAGAAATTTTTAAAAATCATGTTGACTTCAAATAAGCTTAAAATTCAGATAGAAAGAAAATCTTTATATTGTTTTCAAGCGCTTTAACAATGTAAGATTTCAGAACAGTTTAATAAAAAAACACTTCTAATCCTGCGCTTGCGTTAAGCCTACGCCGTATTTTCTTAACTACTTGACGCAATGCAACTTGAACACTACCCCGTATCCCAGGATTACGTCAAGTGCACATCATTTTTGGCATTCAGCATTGACATTTTATTGAGGCTGATTTACGATTTTTGACGTATATGAAAACGGAATTATTCAAGATACTTTGGAATCCACATTGACGCATAGCTTATAAGCTAATTATTTAAAACGCATTTGAGTACGAGTTATTGTAGTTCACTTGACTCATAATTCAATATGTTACTTTATTCGACGGAAAAACTGACATATCTTTTTGTGGCATTGTTTTCTATTACTCTCATAACTTTTCTTCTAATACATTTCTTATGATACCTACAAGCATAAAAAGATACAGGTCTATTGAGAGGTGTGACGATGAAAAGGAACATAATAGATGCTTAACGTGTTAATACTTCATGATTATTGAGGAATTGGTAAACTTGATTCTACCAAAATCACACATGGTATTAGAAGACGTCCTTCCTCGCTATCACGATCGTTGTTCGGCAATTAATACGGGGATTTAATCAGATTTTCCTATCGCAAATGTTGATAAGAATGTAAAGATATCAATATTAAAATACATATTTACGCTGAAAAAACTTACATCTTCAAGCAATAAAGGACATTAATATATTGGTTTTGATCGCTGACACATATAATATCACAACACATGTGAACAAGGGCTGTTTTAGTAACACGCCTACCCAAGAAAACTCTGTAAATGTTTGGAATAGAACCCCTGATCAACTGGTCTTGCTATCAATATGTCTTCTATCCATACATACCAAAGTCATAACAATCGACCAACGCGTTACGTAATTCTAACGTCATAAAGTACTTCACGATTTTCACAAAATATAGGTACAACTTCCAAATGTTGCTATAAAACGTCTAAATATCAGGTGGTGTGGGTTATTGAAACCGAACCCAACTGGCACTTCGGCTGCAGTCAACTGAAGCTGAATTCATACTTAAAACGCGTTTCCAATAATTTTCACCTCAAACGGCACCGCAAATGAATTCACACTCAAAACGCAAACGGTACCGCAGATGACATGAAAACGCAATGGAAAGTTCAGCTTTTCTCAACTCGATTTGCGTTGCCGCAAGTGGTGTTGCGTTTTGATATCGATTTATCGGAACTGCTCGAAACTCCTATCTGCACATGCTCGGTGCGTTTGCGTTTGGGTCGAGTCTGAATTCAGCTTAAGGCACTAGAGAAAAAGTAGGCCACTACTATACCTTGAGCAGCCGGACTTAGTACGGCCATAGAAGTCCAGCCATATCTTTGACTCCTCAAGCTAGTAAGTGGGCTTCATTATGCATCTCTAGATACTTTTAAACCATGTAATTTTTTTTTACAAAATTAAAGCTGTCTCCAGACTGCAGGCATCCACATAAACCTGCGAGGTCTGCTAATCATGTTTCATCACTATGAAAACCCCGATGTCTTCTTTTCTTTGATACACCGTCTAACAAATAAAAAATTCTCGATTCTTTTAAACCAAATCACTAACAAGAATATACTCCACATGAAAGATGTCAATCATTGCACGAAATGATTGTTGCTTTTTTTTACTCCATGCTTAACATTGGAATCACGTAAAAATCTGTTTAATTACGGAGGAAGTGAGCCATGTCTTCTTGGAATCCTCTGATGAAACTACAGCGATACTGAAACTAACAATTTTAATTTCAAATCAAACCACCAAACAAGAATATACTCACACATGCAAAATATCAATCATTGCACGAAATAATTGTTGATTTTTTTACCACATGCTTAACATCGGAATCACGTCAAAATCTGTTTAATTACTGAGGAAGTGGGCTACGTCTTCTTGGAATCCTCTTAATGAAACTAGAGCGATACTGATACAAACAATTTTACACCATGGTCCTATAACACACTTCATCTCATCTCATACATCATAAGAATACAAATATTGTCATGATAGTTGTGAATTTTCTGTGAATAAACTACTTGAGCTTTTTTTAATCATAATTAATAATCAAGATCTCAAGGATATCAATTTGGATGCAGCAGGCATAATATAAATTGATTAGTCGAGTCACGTTGGGTCACAATATTGGTGTTTTATGAACACGTATATTTTTTTATTTCTTTTCTGCATTAATCTGCGACCTGGCCCATATAATAATGAATGTAGTGTAGCGTAGTCAGGTGAGCGTGGTATGCTGTTTAAGCACAAAATCAAGAATTATCATTTTCATGAAATATAAGTTTTTGCTTGTTCGCGGGCCT
>JXSR01S010469.1:48131-67236 GCA_000969725.1 Ophiothrix spiculata
GGCAGATCTACAATGTACCCTTTTCATAACCAAAACAACCTTTGATAAAGACAGCGTATTTATTTAAAAGACTTTTATACTACTTAATCACCGTTAATGCCAAATCACTTTAAGACAAATATTATTTGACTTTACTCCTAATACCTATAGTGCTTAACTCATTTTTCATTTTTATTTCTATTACAAGTTCCTAAGCAGTATGTTTGTATAGCAGACATTTTTTCGTTTGTAATTCAATACTCCTTAGCAGTAATTCCCTGTATTAGCATTTACAAACATGATAAACATAATGTTGATCATTCAATTTGCTGTTAAACGTAGATAAAAAAAATCAAAAATCAAAACTAATTTCATGCGCTTTAACAACGTGACAAGGGAGAACGCTCTTAAATTATCTGATTGAATAAAACACGGTTAATCCTGCATTTACGGTTTATCTCACCCTATGCTTTCCAAACTACTTGACGCAATACAACTTGAACACTACCCTGCATCCCAGGATTACGTCAAGTGCACATCATTTCTTTGCATTTGGTATTGAAAATTTGTTGAAGTTGATTTACCATTTCTGACGTATATGTGTTCAGAAGAATACAAGATATCTTAGAATCCAACACCATGTTTTTTTTAACCCAGCTTCGTTCAAAAGACAATGTGAAATAAATCAATATATTCAAAACATTAAAGGAATCAGCGATTTTTTTTCTCGGAAACCTTTCATCCGTTTTACATAAAACTTGGTGAGAATCTTTAGATTATGCTGTTCTTAATTATTGTTAAGAGAATTGCTTTGAACATTTCCTTTTTTTGTGAGAAGTCTTTGGTTCGTGCTGTACAATACACGTTTCTTTAAATGCAGTGATTATATTTTAATATATATGTGCACCAAAGAGGAAGCTCAAAATCATTTCAAAAAATATCGAAATAGTGCGCCCAGTTATATTCTTAAAAAAATCAAATATAGTCCTTATGAGATTAAAATAATTGGACCGATTTATCTGAAATCTGAAACTGAGACCTCCATAGTGATGATATTTCATTATTATGATAATGAAAGTAAAATTTTGACAAATCGGGCCATGCTTCTTCAGAAGTAGTTCAAATCTTATCAGAATTCTCAAATGAAACTTGCGATGTAGAAATTCAATATATATCACACCATGGTCCAATAACTCACATTTATTCATGAAAATACACGTTACGAATGCAAATATCCCCATAATTGGCAAATTTTAGAAAATGTTGGTATCAAAATAAATACGAAGCTCACGACTACATAAATTAATTTTGAGCGGCTAAAGGATGTTGAAGAAAAGTGATCACAACGAAAATGGTAAAGTGTAATTCGATCTAATGCAAAGGCACTTAAGATTTAATTAGTTTCAGATTTTAAAAAGATGTACAAATACGGATAAGCACCTTTTTGACAATATCAAAAATATGATTTTGACTTAATTAAAAAAAAAACCTTACATAATTGGAATAATGATGTAAATTATGCACACATCTTTGTCACATATCAGCAGTCATTGAATGTCGTTTTAAGAGACATGTTAAAAGTAAAAATGTATGTTATAAATTATATCTTCATAATTTTAGCCGGTTTATTTTGTTCGTTTGCTTATTTGTTTGTTTGATTAGTCACGTAGAATAAGAAAAGTGATCACAACGATATTTTCATGACCATATTCAAAACTGCGTGACCTGATTCATCAAGAATGGTAAAGGGTAATTCGATCTAGAATGCAGTAGGCACTTCAGATTTAATTAGTTATAGATTTAAAATATATAAAAAGATGTACAAATATGGAAAACTAGGATAAGCACATTTTTGACTGAAGCACAAGTTTGGCAATATCAAAAATATGATTTTGATTTAATAAAAAAACTTACATAATTAGAATAAAGATTTTAGCCGGTTTTATTGTTTGTTTGGGGTTTTTTTTTTTTTTCTTCTTTGTGTGTTTGTTTGTTTTGTTTGTCCAAGTGGTACCACGGGGTACATAGTCATAGAACTCCTTGATATAACTTTTATCATCTTGTCATCTGTAACCACGTACACTGAAAAATATTTCCAGTAAATTTTACCGGAAAATATCTGGCAATTCTATTGCCAACATTGTATCGTAATTTTTACAGGTTCCAGTAAAATTTAATACACAGTCGTTCGTGTATCGTGTATAGCGTAAGTAAGTATTGACGGATCTTTGTGATTTGTAAGAGGTAAGTAAAATAGAACTGTATTTATAATTTTCGATCAATTCCCATGGTAGCATTAATCGAAAAAGTAGAGTCAGGCTGTCAGTACTCAAAAAAGACTTTTTTTACTACTGACCCCCCAAAACTCTCGTCTACCCAGTTTTTTTTTGTAACATGTCTACCCAAAGTGGGGGGTGAAAAGAACCTCCTATGAAATGGTTTTGCTATCAATCGCTATGCATGGTCCTCCCCTATTCAACGATACCAAGATCTTAAAAATCGGCCGAGGCGTTACGTAATTATGACGTCATAAAGTTCGTCGTCCGGTTCGGAAAATCGGGATTTTAGCAAAATGGCCATCAAAATCAAAATTTTGCTATAAAAGTTCTAAACAACGGATTTTCGTCGGCTTTTTTGTGCTAATATAGAAGGGAAATGATAATTTTAACAGCTTCATAGCATGCATATATTTTTCAAAATGGCGACTTGAAATTTTCTGGGGCCTCACCCCCCCCCCCCTACACACACCCTACACCCGAACTTTGACGGCCTTCCTTAACCCCACCTCAGGTGGTAACCCACCCCCACCCCCACCCTAATTTTTCATCAAATTAACCGCACATGATGTAAAAGAGATTACCCAAATGTCTGTGGTCGGTTGCTTTTGCGTTTTTATGCAGCGGGGAAAAAACCTTAGGGGGTTGCACCCCCAGGGTAGACGAGGATTAAATCATATCATGTTTCTATGGTGCTATTGGCAACATGGGTGTTCATAGCCCAGTTAGTATATTTCAATTTGTTTCTTGTCCCATCTCTCTAGGGTAAATCATTTTCGAGAAACATTGCAGGCAGCGATGACAAATTCACTTTTGAGATATTGACAATTAAGTCTAGAAACACTGTTTTTTAGGTTTTTGTATATTTTAGAAACACTGTTTTATTATTATTATATATCAAACAATTGGAGATTGAATTTTCACTAAAAAAATTTTGAAACTTAAATATCATCAGTAAAATTGGTTTTCGAGATATAGAATTTTAAAGCCGAAAAAGTTAGATATCGCAGCTTGAAAAAAAATACATAAGAAATAAAACAATAAATTTCGCTAGCGAAATTACATTTTTGACCATAACTTTTGAACGGAAGCTCCGATTGTTGTCGGAAAAAAAATCGAATGAAAGGTAATTTTGACCATAACTTTTGAACGGAAGCTCCGATTGTTGTCGAAAAAAAAATCGAATGAAAGGTAATTTTGTCCTAAAAATTCGTTTAAGCCCTTCGAAGCCCATATCTCTTAAATTTTTTCTATGGTCTTCAACCGTAAAAAATACGGTAATATTTTCAGTGTAACTGACTTGTTAAAATGTGCTGGAGAACCAAAATATCACTGAGAATTGAGTATACTTCTCTTTGCTAACATTATGTAACATGATATAAAGTAGAGGAATTGTGTTCTTGAAAGGTAGAATTAAAAAGATTTTATTAGCACTGTATAGTATATAATGCTTGACAGCTAAATTTTATATTGAATGTGTAGCATTGTTGACACATGAAAAACGTCTTTTCATCTAATATTAAGAAAGAGGTTTATATGCGACTCAATAAATTATTTCCATCAAATAACATACGGTTTAGTCTTATTTCTTTCTTTAACTGGACTGCATAATACAATTACAAAGATATTTGATGATGTAATATACCCTGGTACAAATTGGTACATGTTAATGCGAATGGGGATTAGATATTTATGCATTATCACCGCAAGTTGATTTAAAGGCTCTAGTCGTTTTTCCCCTTTCAAATCTATTTTTAGATTTGGGAAAGAATGTCATGTGTTATATTTTTAGATTGGGGAAATAGATGGACCTTATAAAGTTTGTAATTTGAATAAAAATGGTGGGTAGTGTTTAACTTGGACTGATAAGTACTTATCGATGATCAGCAAGGAGCGGATGGGCTTTACATGATAAGATTTACAAAGTATTGATCACATAAAATAATCCTTTTAAACATTTCATGTGCACATTAAAATATGCATTTTTTGTGCATATATAATCACCTCAGATTATAAAAACAACAGAGTCGCAACAAATGTGATTTTGATTAAATAGGGAAAATACCTAACGAATCCCCGAAGAAGCCTAAAAATTCAAAATCCTAATAAATGTTGGAATACTATCTGTTACAACCCGATGCAAAATGCAAGCTAAATCTCTAGATACAACAATTTGCAGTGCTAAGTTATTCTGAAATAGGCATGTCAAACATAAAAACAAATGAATCTTTTTATCACATATTCACGGAAATATTCAAAATGAAATTATTCTTATTTTTAGATTAGCTATTCCAATTAAGTTACTCAAAGAAGATTCGTTACGCATTGTATTTCTAGAAGAAGACACATGAATCAATATCAAAATTGCATTACTATTTTGCTATCTTGAGATTTTTTTTTTTACATAAGTGTAGTGCACAATGTCTTTATATATGTTATTATATTATGTCTTCTCCATCTTTCTTTGATCTCTGTACCTTCCAAAATTGTGGATGAAATCATATAAATTGATATTTGTAGAATGGATTCCAATGGACTTTTAAAGAAATATTTGACCACACTGTAGCTCAGTACAGAAGCAAATTCCTTTATTGTAAGTTTTGTTTATATAAAAGTATAATTATAGCATCACCTTTATATATCAAAGGGTCAAATTATTAAAAGACCATGATAATACGCAGCCCTCTCGAGCTCTCTCGGTAGTGACTTCACAGTTTTTATGAATATGATATCTATGTCCGTTGGGTAATATACATACAGTAAACAGATATAATAATAGAAAAAATGTTATTTATTCTAATTCTCTGATCTCGACTTCCTAAAAAAAATCTTTGTGGAGTAAAATTGTACATTGTTTTGTTTTTTTGTTTTTTTTTGATGTGATGTGTTTTTCATGCCACATTTTACTCTATTTTTCTATTTATACCTCCAATATTCTTAAAATACTATAATATTTACATATTTTTTATCATGAGAATACTTAATCTGTTAATCCCCCAAACAAAAATTTGTGCCGATTATAGCTACATTTGCTCTAATGAAACAGCGACCAACTTTGAACGTGGTTTAAAATTCATAACATGGGCACAAGAACAAACTTCTAATAGACGCATTCATACTCTCCTAAGGCATTGTCCTAAATAGGGAGGTCCTAGGCACTATTTTGGTATATTTTTTATTGTTATGATTGTTAATGTTCTGGTATTTTGTTCTTCATCGTAAACTTAATTGTGGTCATTCAGCCTCTCTAAACCGTTAAGTCGGCAAACTTTTTCACCCTTTTCTAAGACAGCTGGTGGGTTGTTAGAAATATATAAATGTAATCGTATGGTTCTTAAAACTAATTTTACAATATTACTTCAAAAGATATAGTCAAATAATCAGCGATTCATGTGCAAATTTCGCGACGCACAAGCAGCTTTAAGAATAAAAAAATACTCCCAAAAATGGCAAGAAAAAAATAAACAAAATATTCTATTTATTTATTTATTCATTCATTTTACATTTATATATTCTCTCATTTATTTTTCATTGATAACGCTTATGTTTTATTACATTTTTTGCCTGTAAGACCCAAATTATATCAAAAGAAAAAATATCATATAACCGGGAAAACATTTTTCCATTTTCACAGATTTTTTTAACCACCATTTTGAAATCAAACTAGCGCTTTTCATTTTCTTTTTATTGACGTGTCCTGATTTGTGCTGATACATTCCCACCTGATCAGCGGAAAATTTGCCTGGGAACGGGTTTCTGTCTCTTATTTTTATTTATATAGTTCATTTTTGATGATATCATGTTGAGGTGAAAATAACAGAGAAGTACCATCAGAAAATACAATTACGTGAAATAAAGGGGTTGCATTTACAAAATCAATTATATACAAGAAATATAATAGCGGGCCTAATATAGATCCTTACTGTGCTTCACATTGAATTGTTTTATGATCAGAATCATGCATTTGGTAACGCAAAAATTGTTTTCGATCAGTGAGGTAGCTTTTAAGCCGTTCTAGAGCAAATCCTCTAAAGCCATTATGATCTATATAATTTATATAACAAAATAGCATGATTTATGGTATCAAACGCCATAGAAAGATCTAAAAATATACCGAAGTAACTGTAGTTCCATTTTTTTTAACTGCTTTAACAACTTTATCCACAACTTCTGTATTAGCCATGAAAGTCGAATGGTTTGATCGAAATCCAAATTGTTAATTATTTAATATATTATTCTGATCGATGAAATTTATATATCTATTATGAAATACGTCGTTTTAGTGTTTAAAAAAACATGGTGGTACAAATATGGGACGATAGTTGAAAAAAAACCACCTTCATTTCATTTCATGAAAGATTTATTAACAACTGTCATTGCAGCAAAAAGCAGCTGAATTACAACAATTATACAGTTTTGACAATGAAATATAAACACCACAATAGCCAAAATATATATTCTGCATAAAAATGTTTGCAAGCTTACTTATCATAACTCATTCAACATCTACTAAACTATACAAACCTTTAAGAGCACACACTCTCCTCAACCACACTCACAAACACACCTTACACCACAGAATTCTAGAAACTCCTTTTACTGATCAACAGCATATATTGAAAAGTCACAGAAAAATTGAATGTGAGAATCACAAAGAACTAACATCAACAGATGTGATCGATCATTATACAATTAGTCATGTACAGCAGATGACTTTGTGTTGATAACCCACTGTCCTAGGTCTTGACAGGGCCAGTTTGTCTGAGTTTCGTAACTCTCAACCGCGAATGGTGCTTTTTCTAGATGGCACCCAACTTGTAAAGCGCTCTGAGCCAAGGAGAGAGTTAAAGAAAATCAGACAAAGCTGCTCACGTCGATCATGCAAAGCTTGAAGATTGCAAAGCTCAAGTGCTTCAAGTCAAATAGTATAGTCTTTGCCAACGATGATCCTGCATGCCCTCTTCTGGATACGTTCAAGAGTAAGATCTTCATGAACAGTAAGCCCAGGGTGCCATACAGGGGCAGCATACTCAGCCGTTGGGCGAACGAATACAAAATAGATTATTACAAGATCATCAGTTGGCAAATTGAAGTGTGTGAGGAGCTTCAATAGATACAGTCTACAGTTAGCTTTCTTGAGCATCTCACAAATATGACTACTCAATTTTTCAGTCCGAACTGACATGAACACCCAGTATTTTTGTTTAAGAGGAACATTGTCAATTGTAAGTGTTTGATCCACATTTTGCTTCTTTTAAAATAAATTTTCATGTGAGCACATTTGGAAGGTTTCAACTTCATATGATTGTTCTTGGCCCATTCACTAAATTTGTCAAGATGGTCTTGTATGACTGGAGGCTTATCACGTGATCTTGTCTCAATCAGGGTAAGGTCATCGACATATTTTAATGTCGTAAGAGCATTATTCGTAGCAGCGTCATTGATCAAAGTGACAAATCCAAGTGGGCCTATACGTGTTCCTTGTGGAACACCACCTTTGAGTATAACCCACTTGCTATTTTGTCCCCTATACCTGACACACTGCACTGTTCTCTTCCATCAAGGAAGTTTGTAATCCATGATATGACTGATGGACGATCAACAAGGGTGATGAATTTGTTAATTTAAATATTGTGGTCGACTAAATCGAATGCTTTGCTGAAATTTGTTACAACAACAGAGCTAATATGACCAGGTTTGTCAGAGTTTCTCAGCAAATCATCCATCAGTCTCACCAGCATCTTCTTTTTTATAAATTGATATGTAAACTTTTATTTTGCTATTTTGAGTTCAGTTGGTACAATACCGTACGATAATCATAGGTTAATCGAAAGGTTGCGAAAATAAGGTTAAGGTTACCGTATGCGATAACCCAACTGTAAAATGCATAATGGTTATCGCTACGGTATTCGCTGACGCTATTTAGGAAGTTAGCGTCAAGGACTGATTTATAGATATGCATGAGTTATCTTTATATCCCTATACTTTAATGGGATAACACCCACTTAATCAATTGTGTGTGGAAGTTTATAATTTCTAGTCCCTAGTGCTGCGCACGCAGTGTGACAATGAAATCATGAAGCCATGGAATTAATTTGTACTCCGTTGTGATCACTGAGCGTGAATAACTGTAGTCCTGTTGTTCTGATCATTATCATTCGAGTAGTTTTGCCAGAAATAAGAACACAGTATAAGCACAATAACAGTTTTAACGTATATCCCCGTTAATTTAGCGTGAAAATCGAGCTGTTTTACGCTATTTCCAAGTCAAGTGGTAATATCCACCGCTACATTTAACGTTTGCGTTCTCTATGAAATCGCAACAGGTACTTGCACGTTAAGTTGTGTACCATACAATTCAATGAGAAAAGCAGTCAGAAGGCAAAATTGGCCTGAACAATAGCAAACTAAAGCTCTTAATTTCTGGATGTTGATTGGGAAACGGTTTTTTTGATAAGCATTAGTTAATGTCTGGACTATGTTAGACCATGTGTGTAAGTCAAGGTGACACACTTTTATTGTATACAAATACACGAAGTGAAAATACAAGTTGATTTTTACGTACAGCTCTAATTCAAATGTAGTTCAATAAGGGTTCCACTGACGCTATTTTCACAGCTGCTCATTTGCATTTGTATAGAAATAAGGTTAGCGTCGAAAATAGCGAGCGCGGATTTACAACGTAACCTCTCAATTATAGCTGTAAAAGGTTCTAATATTTCATGAATAACCCTTTATATAAATAAAATGTTCAACTCCATCATGTCCGGATCTTCTGTTTGGATTTAAAGTTGTAACTATTCTTATTATTTCATCAGCAACTCTCTTTCATGAATACACATTTTTGAGTTGGATCTTTAATGTATTTAAATCAATCTTTCCCTGCGTGATTCATGTCCAAAGCAATCTTAGGTCCAATGTTAGCAAAGAAGTTATCGAAACATGCTGATGTACTATCTTGTCAAAGTTCTGAAAATTGAGTTGAAATTGTCATTATTACATTGCTTCTCGCGAAATTTTGAAAGTCAATCATAACCAAATTGTTCTGCTAAAAGTCCATTCTAACTGACTTTTCAAGATTTCAGTAAATCATGCTTATCCGCAAAGTACGAATGTTTGATTTCATTACACCGACTTATATACCCTTTATTTTGACTACTCCCTTTAAATCTTTACATGTGATACAAAAATTTGTTCTAAAACTCACCAACTTGATGAATTGATGATAACGGATGTGTGATCTGAAACAAAATAATGAATTGGTCAATGAAGAGGTGTGTTAGTTATACATGTCCAAATCCTCATTTTCCTAAGACTGTTAGTTCTAGTTTTCTTAGTCCGGGAGATAACCATTGGGAATCTGTAGGGAATCTTTCATCCAAACTTTATTTCAATATCATCAAAATGTACATACAGAACAGGAGAACGGGTAAGGCGTGGCGTCACTAGACTTCCTCACCTGGATGAGAACTTCTCACCGACAGAATTTTGTGATATATGGATAATTAGACCATCTAGGTCAAATATTTTTCTATGTTTATATTCAATTCTTATACAAGTCCAAATACAAGTACATAAAACTTACAATTAAGGTACAAGGACAACATTATACCAGATTTTTAGGTGGGTATTTCTAAACAGAACTTCTCATTGAGAACAGGAAGACTAGTGACGTCAGGCCTAATTTTGTTACCTTGCCCTAGAACCAAAACAAAGTGTACCTGTTTCTTTTGCAATACTTCATCTTCAATGTTTTAATGACCACTGAAACGTGTAAATTGTTGCAAGATAATACTAATTTAGATTAGATATCGATGAAAGCCGCAACAGTGCGTCATATTGATACTTAACGAATTATTTATTCAATCATTCTTTATAATCATAAACGAACCATTCAGAAACACGAACAAAATATTATAAACAGACCAGTACGCAGGAAGCAGGAGTGGCAACATTTAACTGTGGCAGGGTTAATCTTTATATATGGTGCAAAATCCCAGTTAGGCTCCTGACGAGCATTCCATATAGAGTAATTGCAAATAATAGCAATTTTGATTAGCTCTCTTGAGAACTGCTTGATGGTATCCGGGATTTGCTGCCCACGAATTCGAAGGACTCATTTAGTCTGTTCACATTGGCAGCTATCACCAATCTTCTGGGTCCAATTGCAGCTATCACCAATCTTCTGGGTCCAATGTCAATGCAGTACAGATGACATTTGTATCCTTCCTGGACCATATCTGGACTAGAACCAAAACAAAAAGTACCAGTTTCTTTCGCAATACTTGTATTTTTTTCCAAAACCATATTTTGGTTATTTTACTTGTTATCATACCAATATGGTGGAGATATAACATAAAAAGTGTTCCTTCGTAATTCAATGTAGTTTTATTCAAGAACTTTAAATACTTACTGCAACAATAAATTGTTTTTCAAATGCAAAATCTCCAAAGACAATTGAACTAATATTATGAGATCTATGTTTCAAAATGTGAGCCGAGTCAACGTGGGAGATGGTGGAGGAAAAGACGGTGGAGGAAAACCCATTGACTTAGAATTGAGAAACAAATACCAATCTTTCAAAAGTCGTCATGTCAAAAGTTGAAATCCTACAAGAATCATTTTCAA
This sequence comes from Ophiothrix spiculata, assembly GCA_000969725.1. Classification (NCBI taxonomy): domain Eukaryota; kingdom Metazoa; phylum Echinodermata; class Ophiuroidea; order Amphilepidida; family Ophiotrichidae; genus Ophiothrix; species Ophiothrix spiculata. The sequence goes on from JXSR01S010469.1 coordinate 59,015, forward strand.
ACACTTTTTAATAAGAGACAACCATAAATATTTATGCCATCAAATAATGGTAGGTGAACACGGAATAGTGTTTGACGCGGATAAACATTTTCATTTAAAGGGTATTCCCACAACTAGTTTCAACAATGTTCAAAGGTCAAAGTTTTCATGACAAGTTTCGTATGTTGTCTTTGTTGATAATGCATAAAGAAGTATAAAAAAGAAGTACAATATTATGTAAAATGGTTTTTAAAGATCTGAATTCGAATTTCAATGACCTTCTGAAAACTCTGGCTTTAAATTATGTTCCAAATGTTCACCTTAAGAATACTAAAATGGTACTCAATTTTGTATGTTTGGTTTTGTTTGCTTGTTTTTGTTCTAATTTTTGTTTTGGTTTGTTGAATGTTTGTTTGTTTTGTTTTAAGATTTTTCCCTTAATGATGTACCAAATATAATTTTAAATTTATCAGTCAATAATTTAGTGAAACTTACAAATAGCACTAGATTTGTTTAGTAATTGGACCATTTCAATCTCGCTTAGGAAATGGTTTTTTTATATGGAATCCATTAATTGAGTAACATTTTGGGATCTTCTACTAATGAATTCGAGTATTAAACGTGTAAGCAATTTTTCATGAAATAAACTACAATTCCATCAATGTAACCTTGCCGAGGGAGAAATCTTCTACGGCTAAATATTAACACAAATTATTCGCAACAAAATGCATTTGATTTAAACAGAATTTAAACAAATTTCATTAAATTCAGTGTCCGATTCAATGTGTTCAGCACATAAAACTGAATGTCTTTGTAATAAAAACAATATTTATAATAACACTAATAATAACTACAACATCGAACAAGCTTAATATATGGTTACAGAATGATCTTTTAAGATGAAATAGCTAGGTGGACATGATCTTCGTAATCTTTGACACTCTTTCTGTTAGAAGATGTGCTGAAGGGCTTTCCCGGTACCAGTTCTATTATCCCACTCACAAGCAAGAAGAGTCACAGACGTGCTCTGCATAAGCATGATAAGAGAAAGAAATGTTTTACTTAATGTAAAGTTATAATGCGTGATTTATTTCTCTGTGTAATTATTGCTAGTAAAGACCTATGGGCTATGAATGTCGATAAGTTTAATAAAATCACAGCACATCATGTATTTGATTTATTTTTACCTGAGGAAAATTGCTTTGATTAAACTAAACATAACAGTGAGATTTTGATTTACATACGCAAAACATTTTAACAAAAACAATGACGTTTCAAGGTCAAAACTAAAATTGTCACATTTGCTCCAAAAGATTTATTTGTGCTTGGTTGGATAACAACGTGATGAGCAACGTTATGTAGCATAAACTAAATACAATTCAAAGCCTTACTTTGGGGTAACAGTTTTACCAGACTCCGCAAAAATACAGGCGCTGCGCATGCGCATTCGTGTATGCAGGGACACTTTTGCAATAATAGGTGATAGATATGTGGACAAAAATATTCCTCCTTCCAACTTGTCCCATTTGATCTGGACCAATATTCATAAAACCTTACTAACCCTAGTTGATAACTAAAATGCCCTTAAGCTGCCTGATAACTGCTTACTATTCGGTATTCATAAAACCAAATTAGTTTGAAAATCACGCTAGTTGTTTGCTAAATTTTTAGAGTACTTCTGAATCACTAGTTGACAACTAAGCAGGGTCAATAGAGGCCTACACTGCCAGGATACCCCTGAAATTGTATATATTTGTAGCATCTTTTAGAATTTAAGATTCTTAATGTACTGAATGGTGACAATCACACAACATTAATTATTTAAATAAAAAATGTTTAAGGGGAAATTAACCATAATTTTTTTTTCAGTAACAAAAATGAGAATTTAATAACATGAAGAAGTACTGATTATTTTCTTTCATTTGCTTCAAATTTAATCAAAATCAGACATTCCTTCGCGAAGTTACAATGTTTTAAGCTACTTAAGGTCTTATTTCTTTCTTTATTTATCGGAATTTTTAAATGCATTTATCATCTCAAAATACGATTTTCGGCTACTTGGAAACTTAAAATTTTTGGCACTTTTAAATGGTGTATCACCACCAAATTTGGCTCAAATATAGTATATGTAATGTTTTGTGATTTAATGGGAGCTTTTGTGAAAAAAATTTTTTAAAGTTTGAATGCGTTTATTACTATCAGGTACTGTAAGGAATCATAACAAACCCGGGGGTACTTAGTACAAAAGGGGTTATTGTTTTGTTTTTATGATGATTTCAAGGTCAATACAGCAAGGAAAAAATTAAAAATCAGGCAACCCGTTGCCATGGCAATAGGGTAACAGTATTTTCAAAAAGCTCAGTTAAATTTGAATCACAGTATACCTCACTGTGATAAAGTTGGCCAAAATATATCTTGATTGAAATAGTTTTGATTCTAAACAAATATGGAGCAAAATATACAATTTTGGATAGCCCAAATTAAAGTGCGTTGACCTTTGACCTCAAAGTATGAAGAAGTGTGACCTTGAACTTCACTGCAAATTTTATTTTTATGTAAAGAAATTATTTGCAATTATTTTGATTCCAATCATGTTACTATATGACTAATATTATATGAAATATCAGTTAAAACACAAACACATGTGAATTTGATAGATAATGTCCCCTTAAAATGTTAAATGACATGACAAATGGCCGTAAACATTTGCGATTTGTAACAAAATTGAGAGTTGTATTATTAGTGTTGTATTAATCTAAATCTAAATCGAAGTCTACTCCAAAGTTCATATCTTTTGGTTTTGAGAGATTAATATATTGTACTAAAAATAATGCTTTGATATGTATACAATTTGGATAGAAATGTTTTGACATAGATAAGCACCCTTGTTTTGAATGCTTAACAAATCTGATTCTTCTTGAGAATTGACTATTTTATAAAGAATTTCATTCTACTTTATCAAAAAATGTCATGATTGTGCAATACATACATACATACATGAATAATAGTAACATTGCAAATGACTTTCATAGTACACAATAATTATGCTTCTTATACATTATATGATAACACATCACCCACGACTACTTAATCTTGCATCCTCCATTCTATTGCACTCAAAGACCCAAAGTAGCAACCAACTAGTAACACTCTTATTTATGCTGGGTCAAATTTGACCCGTTCCGGATGAAATTTGATCCGGAATCTGGGTCCGCAGGGAGTTGTCCTTTCTGGGTCAAAATGACCCGGACTTCCGAGTCAAAAATTATGACACGGATACCGAGTCAAGTTAAATGACCCAATGTGGGGTCAAAATTGACTCGGATCAGGGTAATAACCATAAGCAAGGAGAATGAATCAAAAATCAGCATCTCTAGCCCTTCTCAAAAGGAACCAGACCATATGGTACTTGAGCAATGTCGAGAAGTGTCACATCATCATGAGGTACCTCTATGTAGTCAAGAGTGCAATGACTAGCTCTGAGTAAGCCTCAAATAGTGGACTTGCACCAGCTGAGATGTTTAAAAGGGCCGCCTAAATATAGTATATATTTTCTGTGGTGTTTATAGCGGGAATTTTGACCCGGATTCCGAGTACCTGTTTTAGTGGTTCCGACTTGAATGACTCAGAACTGTTCCAAAATGTCTAAATTTGACTCGGATTAGGGTAAAAAAATGTGACTCGGCATCCGAGTCATAATTTTGACCCGGCATAAATAAGAGTGTAGTTTTTTCCTAGTTGTCAGCTATAGCAATGTTCTTTGAAAGGTTTTTTGAATACGGATTAAGGTGCAAACTTCATAGTTTTAAACTAGAGTTGTTAGTTTCCAAACTAGCGCTTAATTGATTGATAGCTAGTAAGCTTTTATAAATATTGGCCCAGAACTTTTTTAAAAGTTCTACTCATCCGTTTTAATTTGCGGGATAAATTATGAAAAAACTTTAAAATGCAATAGAGACAGTTATTATGATAATAATATGAATACATTTATTTCACGTGAATAATAAAGAGATTCAGACAAATTGAGCGTGATATTTAAAATGATTTTTACCCGGGGGATACTCAATATTGTTTTTTCAAATACCAATTTTCAAGAAAAAGGGACCCATCCATATATCAAATCTTCCAAATTTTGAGTCACGCTTAATTAAAAAAAACACATTTTTTTCTGTCCAAGGTTTTGAGAAGTATTGTCAACATTTGCTTAAAAATACCACATTTTGCGAAGAAAAAGGACCGATTGAATACCAAATACCCCATAACCCCTTTTGTACTAAGTACCCCCGGGTTTGTTATGATTCCTTACAGTACCTGATAGTAATAAACGCATTCAAACTTTAAAAATGATTCACTTTTGAATAACCGCGTCGCGTAACTAACTTACATAAAGATTTAAAAGAAAAAGAAAACGTTTAAGGTCATTTGATTTACGTTGTCTTATTTTGATTTTAAAATAAAGATTTAAAAAAAGTTTTTCATTATCTAATGTATCTTTGTTGTATAAGGTCATGATTTAAATAATCTTGGAATGGGCAATAAATAAACAAAAGCCGTTTTATAATCTACTAACTGCTCGACTGATACAATATTCAATACAAAAATAGACCAAGTGTTGTTGAAAAGCAATTAATGCAAACCGTACACTTAAGTCAATACTACTCACTAGGATAAGTGTGATATTCACAAATAAATCAGAACGCAATTCTGCTGTACGAAGTTAAATGACTTGAGACAGATAATTTGTTATGACTGATAATTCTAGTCTTTACGATAGACATATAAAAGCTACATAAATTAGCCATAAGAACAATTTCAAATAGCCATGTGCCACCATTGTTTCACAATTATGTTCTTATAACTGTAAATGATATCTACAAAGTGGAACTAGGGATATTCATGTTAAGATTTTCAGTGAATGAATTACCGACTCTTCCTTTAAAGCCTTTTTTCTAAACGCAAATAAAGTCCACGATTATCAAACAAGACATGTCAACAATTTTAGCATTACAAATAATAAGAAAACATTTTCAGATCGTGCCATTCGTACAACCGGTCCTATTCTTTGGAACTCGCTTCCAATTAGTATGAATGAATCCAAATCAATTTCGCAAAAAAAATATGAAAGAATCTATTATTCAAAACTATATTCATGATTAGCCAATTCTCAGTTTATTATCGAGCTCGTCGATGTCCTTTTGCTTGTCTTGTTTAGGTTTATAAGTCCAGGTCCTTAACTATTTTTTTACTGTTATTGATTGTTCATTTTGTAAGGGGTAGGCTTATTTCTGGCCTCATTGGCTTTTTTGTCTACTCCTCCATTTTGTTTTATAATTCTGTTGCTTTTTAATGTACATTTTAATGGAAATAAAGATTGAATAAAAAATGACTGGTTATTTTAAAGAACGTTTGAATAGACATAAATTACTTTCTGTGATTTGTGTAATGCTCACTCAAATAAGAACGGGTAAATTTAGCATTTGTATAGATCTGATCTGATCCACTAATTAAGCAGGTGTATTAAGTTAATGTGTATGCATGTACATTAAATTATTGTGAAAAAAAACCTAAAAACACATCGCGCTATATCGGAATGTTACTAACGTTATTCTATTACAAACAATGATGTAGTACATATAAAACTCTTCGTTCCGTCTACATTCAAGAAAGCATTTGAGAAGAAATTAAACCCGTGTATTCACGTAGTAAGTTTAGAAAAACTGCAAATTCTAAGATTGAGACCATTAATATAATATTTGTATTAAATTCAAACTGGGTCATCTATTTCACATGTTTTGTAAGACAAATCTCCATGTAAGAATTCAACAAATTGAGCGTGCAAATTTGAATGATCTTCATAACTTCTGACAATGCCTGCCAGTGCTTTAACACGTTCTTGATTCAGCTTTGTTGTGATACTCATTTATCGCCTTGCAAGAATAAATCAAATATTTTCTTGATCTTAAATACAAATAAAACAAGGTTCAGTTTAAAATTCCTGCGTCACAGTGATGTCATTTGACTGCTTTAAACCTATGATTAAAATAAAAGGTGTTTGATATTCTTTTTTCATGAAATTTTCTTAACAGTATCGAATATCTCTTTGTTGTCTAAGGTCATGATTATATATAAAAACAAATAATGGCAATGAATAAACAAAATCCGTCATCTACTGATAACGTCTCGACTGATACAATTATAGAAAGTGAAACAGAAAAGTGATTAATGCAAACCGTACACCTAGTCAATACTACTCGACAAAATAAGTCACAAATAAACGTTACTCTGCTGTGCGAAGCAAAAAGACTTAGGCTTCCATTAATCGCCAAAATTCCCTCCAACCAACTACTATGATAGCAGGTTGATGAAGTATATACAACCTTAAGTTATGAAACACAATGATCATCTGCAATTTTCTGAAGATGATTTCAACGGTACAAGAAATTATACGTAACTTGAAATGCATAATAATTTGTGACCCGTCATATCGAAAGGTACCTTAAGGTCGGCAAAATTAAAATTGATTTTTTGGTCTCATCTAAACGATTATATTTTAAGCTTTAAAATGACACCTTGCTTTCGGTTATTGGATGTTCGATTGCAAAGTTACATCCAAATTGGTAAAAGGTATCGGGCTGATTCCGAAAACTAAAGTTCTGAGAAAATCAAGTTTAAAGTTTCTGCACCGGTAAAACTTCAATGGGGAAAGGATTTCCATATCGATTTTTAAAACATTTGTCTTATGTTTTGGATGTTGAAACCTGATTAATATGATAGATTACACTTCAAAGGTAACATTTCTGAAGAAATTAGAAATTCGACCGTGGAAGTGATTTTTGATTATACTCAGCTTCAATGGCCCGTATCTCGTAATTTACTATGCCGGTATTAAGGTACCTTTAGATATGACGGGACACATTTATACTGATAGTTTGCTCTCACAGTGTTGCAGGTTCTTATAGAAACGTCGGTTTCTATATTTGTATCATTGTACATACTTCATTTTACCCCTTTGGATGTTGATAATGTAATAAACCATATTTAAACTTATTTATGGTCAGTCTTTGCTATGTCGATAAAATTACAGCACATCATGTATTTGATTTATTTTTACCAGAGAAAAACCGTTTATTTGTCTATTTACTTACGATTAAAGTTAACATAACAGAGAGATTCTGATTAACATAGGGTAAAATATTTTAACAAAAATAATTACGTTCCTCAAGGCTAAAGGCTCCGTCAGACATCACCGATAGAGCAAAACGTACGAATAACGTACAAAAGTTGCACATATTGAACGTGTCCTAAACGGACCACCACTGTATGAATAACGAATTAAACGGATACATTACGGACAGACCGTATGGATAACGTATTGAACGTACTGTAACGAACACATGACGAATAACAATGCATAAAACAGAACAATAGTGGGATAAAGTACGTTAGGCATACGTTTTTCACTATACGGTGATATGTGACAGAGCCTTAAAATTGTCACATTTGCTTCAATTGATTAATTAGTGCTTATTTGATTAACAATGTTATGAGTAACGTTAGATAGCATAAATTGAAGATGTTATACAACTCAGACGCCTTGCTTTGTGGGTACAGTTTTACCCGACACTGCAAAAACGCAGGCGTTGGGCATGCGCATTCGGTATGCGGGATAACTTAAATCTGGACCAATGAGGCCATGTAAGTATTTAAATAATATGTGACCAAAAATATTCCTCCTTCCAACTCGCCCCATTCGGGCAGAACTTTTAAGTTCTGCTCAGCCGGATGCTAAGCCGTTTTCATTTGCAGGATAAATTATGAAAAACTTGAAAATCTAATAGGCGTTCAGACAAATTGGGTGTGATATTTAAAATGATGTGTATATGATTCCTAGCAGTACCTGGTAGTACTTAAAAATCGGTCCTATTCTTTGTAACTCGCTTCCAATTAGTATGAATGAATCCAAATCAATTTCGCAAAAAATATATGAAAGAATCTATTATTCAAAACTATATTCATGATTAGCCAATTCTCAGTTTATTATCGAGCTCGTCGATGTCCTTTTGCTTGTCTTGTTTATGTTTATAAGTCCAGGTCCTTACCTATATTGTTACTGTTATTGGTTGTTCATTTTGTAAGGGGTAGGCTAATTTCTGGCCTCATTGGCTTTCTGGTCTACTCCTCCATTTTGTTTTATATTTCTGTTGCTTTTTAATGTATTGTATTTTAATGGAAATAAAGATTGA
>JXSR01S010469.1:86764-108493 GCA_000969725.1 Ophiothrix spiculata
ACAAAATATGCTTTAAAATGCTTATTGAACAGAAGCAAATCTATTGCACAGACTTAAACTTTTCAAACACTTTTTACAAATAAGTTATGCATGAAATACAAAAAATAAAAATTGTTTATCAAAATCCTTAAAAAACGATGCGGGAGGGGACGAAAAACATGTTTATTTTTTTACTCGGCCTGAACTCAATTTAAATCTATAGCATATTGCCTCATCACAATTGCCCCAATGAAAGGTTATATAGAAGTATCGGGTTTCATCTACTTCATTTTTTGTTTGTCTTTATTTCCATAAAAATACAGTATACAGTAAAAAATAACAAAATCAAAAACATCTTATGGAGGAATAAACTGGAAAGACAAAATACCCTGTTAATAGCTTCCCCTAATAAATACACCATACGTATATACATGGCATGGCAAAAATCGCAAAACAAAAAGAGAAAGCTGTAGCATTAGATAAATTCTGTTTAATTCTTTTAATTGTACTTTTAAATAAGGGATTTTTTTGTAAAGCGAAACATTTGGGCAGTTTTTTAATGTATTTGGAAGCGAGTTCCAAAAGTTTTTTGCTGTTAGTTGTGTTAAGGTCATTGACATGCTGTGTTGAATAGCTAAGAACATCAAAGCGTTTTGTGAAGTATTCCTCAAAAAGACACAGGAAGCTCACAAATCAAGAATTTGTACATAAATAAACACTTCAGCACTCTCAGTAAAAAAAAAGAGCTATTAAGAAGCCCTTTTTGTCCTACTGGGAGAACCCTTTCGTCTAAAAGGTTCTGACAAGAACTTTTGATTATTCTTTGTAAAGCCTTTAAAAATTTAAGTAGGCCCTCATGCCCTAATTTGTAACCGTCAATTTCAAACGAGCCGTAAATGCAAACTTTATTTTGCACTGCAGGTGAAAATTCGTGTCAAGGTCATAATTTGCCAAAATTGATTTTTTTTTGACACATTCACAATCATTGTGCTTACTTCAAAACATCAGCAAAGTTTCATTTCAAGAAAATGATGGGAAATATGAAATATATCTGTATATTTTGAAGACAACCAACAGAAAATACAGGGCTTATTAATATTTGAACGCATCTATCTTAGTTATGCATTTTACTGCCTGACAACCTTTGACAGAGCAATACTTGACTGAAAAGTCCAGTCCAATAGAAGTTCATCGAGGTGTCATTTTAATCCTTATGGCATGTTTTCGCAAATAGTGTAAAAAGTGAAAATGACAAGAGGCTGCATAACAGTTGGTATGGTATGGACGGTCTCATTTACCTTCTGTCTTCACATAACCTGCAAATGTAGGGAAAAGAAGACATAGTTAGTCCTCAAAAGTATTTACACATTTTTTTCGTCATTTAGAACATCTTCTTGCTATTGCTGCCTAAAATTATCCCCCAGAAAACGGGAGCATGGAATCATATGTAGACGTGATCTTCTTGGCAAGTCACAGATACCGGTTTACTATTAGTATCACTGCATAAAGTAGCGATGTGTTTTCTTAGTGGAAGTACTTGTTTCAAATTCTAATTAAGTTAGCCTATCAACCGTACACACTCTATAAAAAATTAAGAATTTGATTTCATTTGTCAACTCCCAAAAGACAGTCAATATGAGGTTTGTATTTCATTTGATATATGTGAACAGATATTTCCACATAATTGAGTCTTTCATAGTAAAGTGAGAACGAAAAATTATCCTTAAGTGACTTCTCAGTTGTTGTGTTTGTTGTATATATACAAAAGACGCTAACTAAAACCGTGATGTAATGCAATTCTAACATTTAATCAAAGTACCTACTTAAGTTAAGCTACAATAACAAGATATGATTTAACATTCTAACTTTCGGATATCTGATTTTACTGTACTAACATCAATCGTGTTAATTTTATACATATCCATATTTAATCTACTGGATGCATTTATATTAACAAATATGCTGCAATCGTTTGCATGTTGCTGCGATTCTAATTCCACTGGCGTACAAAACGTCCAAAAGAAGAGTACTTATTTCACAGTCTCGTTTTCTACAAAAACGAATACAAACATAATGGCCCCAACCCCTGTCCCTCTTTTCCCCATTTTTATCTACCAATTTCAATTTTGATTTGTTTTCACAGTTACATTATGATTTTTGAAGACCGAATCTGATCCAATGTCCATTTGAAGAACGTCACTCAAATATATAAAATAAATGCAGGTGATTTATAGTGCACTACGCCTCCCCCTGACTTGTACTTCCACGCGGCCTCAGCACACTTTACAGAGCATATACAATTAGTTCTAATCATTGGGTTAAATCACTACCTGGACTCCTTGGGGCCAAAGGGCGTACTGCGGCTTTACATAATTTGGCCCAACCCTAGCTTGAGCAATTCACACCCTCATAGAATATACAGTTTTCGCACACTCAGCTCCAGCTGAACTCGAACGCTAAACGATCAATACAGCTCATGTTTAACATCATTCTTTAGGAAGGTTAAATATACTTAACAACATGATCTCTTCAATAAAATACCGTATATTGTTAGTAACAAAGAAGTTTAAATTTTAGGATTTAACCATTTATTTCTAGAAATATACTATCACTGATTTTTTCATTCTCCTTAGAATGAAAAATTCAAAGCACAAAAATAATTGTCTGTTTTACCATAAATGATCAAATTCAACAAGTATGATTATGGATAATTATTTAGTAGTTGGAAGTACTTTCTAAAAACGCAATGACATCAGTAGATGTTGAGGAAAGTTGAACTTAAGTTTGGTGATCGTGGCTTATGCCTTTAAGATTGCTGATTATTGTAGTGTATACACCGCTGTTTGATCACCATTAAATTATAGCCATTTATACCCAAAGACACATTATTGGTGGCGCCATTTGTATAAATCAAGTATCCAAGCTTTAAGAATCTTTGAACCTTCGTTTTGATGTTTGCCACATGGATAAGTAAAGAGGACCAAAAACAAACTTAATTCATGTTAAAGTCACTCACTAAATTTAATTTATGCAATTTTTCATATAATTAATTGCAAAAAATGAAAAAAGCCAACAATAATGAAATCTCAAAATATGCAGGCGGTGGCGGACAGGCCATTGCCACTGCCAATATTTACGAGACACCGGCAATACCAGCCTGTCCATATGAATATTAACGAACTCGTAATCTCCCATATTTGGTCATAAATAACAACACGTGACCAGAAAAAACCTCGATCAGTAATAGGATACGAATAACTGTACAAAAAATTAGGTTTTGATAAGAAGAAATGGGGTTCACGCGTGAGCCCCAATGGATTTAGAGTAATATAATTATGTTTAACTTTGTGACATCGCTTTTGTAATTTATTTGATCAATGTAAAAAAGGAAGTTTTTGTAATATTTTCAAAACACAGTTCGTGGCTCTGCCAATTACGATACACGTAAAATGTATCCCAACGTTTGCGTTTAGAAACCCCTCAGCCTAAATCAAGTAAATCGTGTCCTCAGCCGCCTGAAAATATGGGCTAAAATAGCGTATTTTTGATCTGAAATTAGCATTTTTTGAGATAAAACGTTAAATGAATTTATGGGAACACATTTAACAGTTCAACACCTTATTCCACTGAGAAGTTATTTAACACTTTAACGGCTTGCATTTATTGTAACAGTGCATTTTTGTCGAAAAATTAATAAATGAACTGGTGCAATAGCAAAGTTTTAACACTTTATTGTGAATAATTGCACCTCCCGGAATAATTGACCTTCGAAAACGAGATACAGTTAAAAGCTTATGCGTGGATGGATTTTATGTGAAAAAAACGAAAATTGACCTTTTCACCATTTTTTAATTTTCGAGGCCATTGATTAAAAATCTTCATTCACGACTTTCCACTCATTTTGCCAGAGCAACCCACATCTTATCAGAATAAAAATGCAAAGTACACTGTTATATAAGCTTTTGTTAAAAATAAAACATGTTTCCAGAAGATATAAACAGACTAATCTACGCTGGTGTAACTTCATTTTCACAAGATATATGTGATTATTGAAATTAAGTTTGATTTTTATCCTTCAAAAAGTTTACTAGTGACTCGGGGGGAAATATGTTGTTGTTGATTGTTATACATAAAGATGAAACTGCGTCACAACAGAATGAATATGCAAGTATCAGAATTACATTAACTGCATACCAATAAGTGAACATGTTATCGACTCTTTGTTATGCCACTATATTACTTAATCTGAAGTAAATGATTGAAAACATTAATTGTCATGTCAATTTGATTTGAATCTGATACAAATTGAAAACGTGTTTTCTTTAGATTCTTATAATACGGTATAAATCTATACCAAGGTGTAGCAGTGTATCAAATGCACTGTCCTCGAAAAAATTATGAATAGAACTTTCATTGAATTAGGAGGGGGGGAGAAATAAAGAAACACCCCTGAATGACGGTTATCGTTTATGAGTTTCTTAACAGCACGTTTCATAATACTCCAATTTGTCTCCTCGGTTATTGATCACTCACCTGTTCGTATATTTTATGCCAACAAACTGATCCGAACCTGGTTTTCTTTCTTTTCCATTGTGTTTCTCTGCCCAACTTTGACTTAAGAACATGCAAAACACGACAGTCCGATTTAACTTTACATCGAGCCAAGGCAGGCACGTGGGGTTCCATGTAGACGTCTGAAATACGAGGAAATCCCAGGTCATCAGGACTGTGAATGATCGCAGGCGTATTCCTCCTAGGGGGACAACCTTAGAAAGATTTTATCGTGTCTGTATTCATGTGATCTATTTTGTCCGGTTTAGTGTCAGTAAGCCACGATTAGTCAGCAGATATTTGATCCAAGGGATGGCATGTTTGGTGGGGTATAAAAAGGAATTTAAAGGAATATTTTCAAAACACAGTTCGTGGCTCTGCCAATTACGATACACGTAAAATGTATCCCAACGTTTGCGTTTAGAAACCCCTCAGCCTAAATCAATTCTAACTTGTAGACCCGTATAGCCGGGTGTGGTGTGGTAGATCCATCGTACACCCACGCCACCCCCCCCCCCTCCATTTGACAATTTACAAAACAGATCCACAAAAATTGCCTAAAAGTCAACCAACAGATCACTTAAAGCACCAAAACACGTAAATGTAGGTCGTTTCCTAATAAAATAGTACATAAAATGCTTGGAAAACTACTGAAAACGAGCACCAAAGAGAATATTTTTTTTTTTTTTGAAAAATTTCATTCCTCCGACTGCTATAGTTTTCGCAACCGATCACTTTCTCAATGAAGTAAGTTTTTTGGGATTCCTGGTACCTTAATGTACATCTGATTTCACAAAGATAAAAAAATGTCTTAAATATCTACACGTACCGCAATAAATCCCCATTTAGTTTTATCTATAGCAGAAAAAAGATGAGTCTAGCCGTTAGTATCGCAATTAAACACTTTTCCCAAATGCCCTATTTATTTTACAAATTGGATATTTATTTAGCTATTGGCTTGAAATGACTTTAAAAGCTTTTCTTTAGTCATCCTAAAGCATTACATAATTTTGCCTCCACAAACTGCAAACAGAAATGTGTCGTTTGTGTCTATTTAAAACAACTCAATATTTTCATTTCATTTATACTACTGCTGTCTGCATTGTCGATTTGACATGATTGTAATTGTTTTGTAGTGATTTTAACCTCATCGATTGTATTAGTATACCTCAAAGCGCTTTTCTCATTTTAATCAGCCAATATTTACATTCGTGCTATAAATACATTGATACGAAATTAAACTAATACAATTTTAGTCTGGTATTTTTTCTTTAATCCGAGTGGGTTTATTTTAAGGGTTGCTAAATATACGTAGAATCCAAGTGTGATTGAACTTCATTTCTTATGGTTCTTCCCCATGAGCCTGGAATCTGACAGTTTCTTTCCGAATTTAAATTTCGGATTTGTAGCATTCCAATCAAGTGTTTATCCAAGGCCGGCAGCATTTGGTGGGTTTTTTCTTGTGTAGGATATTTTACTATTCAACATTTTTTCAAGTCATTTATCTATGAGTTTATGGTTTTGATTAATTGATTAATTAAAAACAACTTCCATATGTTTTCATAAAAACACATTTATATACAATAGTAATGTAATCATCATGACTTTTTACCTCAGTTCAATAAGAAATGATACTCATGACAAAAATTCAATTAAAGAATAAAGAAAATATACCTCGCTTCTGAACGAAATTACTTTTTAATTGTAAAAATACAGTATTTACAAATATAAAAATTAGCAGATAACCATCGAAAGTCTAATTTCACTTCAATCTACTCTCATACTAGAATGTTTACATTGAAGTCGCCCATAATGTAAATGTATCATACAAAGTCAAAACACAATATGTGTAAATACAAAACACAATAGATACTTCAATAAAATATCCAGTCGTCTTTAATTCACTTTCATACTAGAAAGTTGTATGTGAATAATTTACTATAGAAGATGCTGTTTTTATTTAAATGAACAGTTTTGCAGTAATCTATTTGGGTACACGAAAGTAGAAATTGATAGTTCTACTTAGAAACGAAAGTAGCTTGAACGCAATATTAAATGTACGTGCCTTATTTTCTCTTTATTATATAAGTGTACACAAACGTCAAAATTGTTGAAATTTATTTTTTGAATATGCAAATGAACTTGAAAATCTTTCTGTATTTTAAATCTATTTTAAAAGATTTGAAGTACTGCATATAGTCTAAATTGTAAATAAGTGTAATCTGCTGTGTACTAAGAGCTTTCAAAAGATTAAAGTGATTAATTATGGACCTTTTATTAACGTGATTAAGGTTGTGGTTTATATTGTTATGAAAAATATCTATATAGAGAGTTTTATGATTCAAACAGAGTTAAGATAAAGGAATATGAAAATGATCAATGCACAGATGCCCTACATGTGAAAAAGAATCGGGATTTAAAAATATCAGGGCCTAGAATATATTTAAACACTACCTTTTAAGTGCTTACGTGTTTCCCAAAACATTCATTCTGTATTTTTCAAAACAAATGAGGGAGAAAGTTCAGGATGACTAAATATTTCAACTCAAAAATTTAACGAACATTTTCTCACTTTTGAAATAAACGCTTAACGGGGAAAGTCTTTTAACGATAGATTCACTTCAAGTTCGAAAAGGATTTCCAATATTGCAATTGTATTCAAATTACTACTTTTATTGGTGTCATATTATACTGATACAAATATTGCATTCATTTTTATAATGCTTTCTTTAGTTTGTTTTGCATGTTTCAGATTTCACAAGCATTCTGTTGATCTAAGATATTCTATGTAATAAAAAGTATTGGTTTTTATGTTATTAGTCATTTATAAAAAAAAATGATATATGAAATCTATCTCTACTCTTGGGCGGCTATTCATGTACATGGATAGGGTTTGTTAAAGAATAATCATCTTCACTATCTCCATTCTGCAACAAGCAGTATACGCATTCAAACTTGAGATAGATTATGGTAAGGTTAAGAAATAGAATTAGGGTAAAGGTACTGGTTGGGGTCAGTGAGAAACAGAATATTATATCGCATGATAAATTATCAATTTATTTAAAAAAATCAAAAATTGAAATTTAATTCCCTTTTTCTGTAATTAGTTTGTTTAATATAGGTATTATGTTTCGATTATAAATGTGTATATTTATGACAAGTGTGTCTCTGTATTCATGCACGAAATAAATTAATACGCAGTGATTTGGTCTAAAGCAATCCTTCCTATATTGGTGGTGCACACTTTTCGGGTTTTTCCGACAACAGATTTTTGTAGCCCAAAATTTGCACCTGCTAAACAGTTGTGGCTCTTGGACACTAGGTGGGTGTAGGACAAGGCACTAAAACAGGGCTAAACAATATTAACATCATGCACGACACGATACGCAGACCGTTTTCGCCGCCATCTTGGTGGAGCGCGGACTAGTTTGTGATGTGAACAGGACATCAAAATCGGCTGTAACTCGTGATTGATTTCAAATCATGACTTGAAAATTAAACTAAATAAATGTATATTGTATATTCTTGTCATCATTTGTTGTGATCTGGTGTCTGTTGTTACTGCGAAAAGATTGTAATGTGACGGGACTTTTTGTTTGCCGGCCCATGAAAATTGTGTTGTGAGTATGATATGACGTCACGTGCAAACCCTCTATTGGTAAACCTCTACAAATTTGCCGACAGCGGAGCTCGGCTATAGAAAAATGAAATATTGGTGGTGCCTGTGCATCACACACACCAACTCTGGTTACGCCACTGATTACAGTCTCTTACACAATACAAAACTCCATTTGGCAATGTTGTAGAATACAAGGGATATACTATGGATATCGTAACATGGTCTGATTGCTTACTGAAGAGTATAGACAAGACTTTGGCACATGATGCGTAAACTGAACAGTTGAATTAACAAGTGATATTTTAAAGGAAAAAATTTCTTGAATATCTACACGTACTAATAAATTCTGATTTAGTGATAGCTATAAAAGTCATAAAATAAGTCTAACCATTAGTATCTCAATTTAACACTTCCCCAGATGCTCTATTTATTCAGCAAATTTGATATCTATTTCGCTTTATTGGTTTGTATAGTACTTGCAATGCATTGGATCATTTGGCCCATAAATAACGCTCAAGAAGAATGTGTCTAGTGTGCTTCTTTGCAACAGCTCAATATGTTTCACTTTATTTATATAAAAGCTGTCTATAATGCAGTAAGTGACTCGGTTTGTAATTGGTTTATTGATTTTAACCTCATTGACTGCATTAGTGTACCTCTACCCAAAACAATTAAAATGCAGTATGTGTATTGAAAATACATTGCAAGTTACGTTCTTTTCCCTTTAAGAAATCCTGCATAAATAATAATTGCAATAAATGGAGTCAATGCAAGTAAACATTCGAAATATTTCATTTATCAATAGAATTCAGTCAATTCTCTACTATCAATTTACACAGTCCCACTCTTTTATTATTTGACGATTTAAGAGCCATACTCTCACTCTTTTGCTATTACTTAACCATTTAAAAATAATCCCAATGAAAGGTTTTACAAAATTGATTTTTGTAATCCTTACAGAGCAAAATACTTTACGTCTTAAAAAAATCTCTAACTTTATTTCTGATCCACACAAGACTTTAGGGGGTTGGCATTTTCTTCGGAAAGGGGTGGGTCTAAAATATACTAGGGAGGTCATAGATTTTTTGACATGAAAATAGGGGGTTCATAAATGTATTTCATTAAAAGTAGAGGGGTTACAAAATAGTATATAAAAGTATGTTGGTTTGAAGAAAAATGTCAATATTTCATGGTTTAGTATGCACGAAATCGCACCATTTTGGGTCCTATTTCAACAAATTCCTTAGACTCCCACTGCAACAATGCTCAGACTCAAAAGTCACTCCTTCCGATATTCAATGTCAAATTTCATTTTGATTCTCATTCCTTCAACATGTGTTGCGGAGGGGGCACAAAATAATGGGTGTTGGTAGGGGGACATAAAACTTTCAGCTCTCGGATAGGGGGGTCATGGAAAAAAATGCTGCTGAGTCTCTCCGCTTTTTCGGGACCCACCTCTTTCCGAGAAAAATGCCCCCTTTAATATAGAGTAACAGTAAGAAGGCAAAAATACCCCACAAATTTATATTCATGTATCAGACACCTAACACTAGGGTTTGTACTGAATTATTATTATTCTACATACAATTCTGTGTGAAAGTTCCATCTCTTTTGTAACTTCTGGCGTCTGAATATTGTTCTGATTAGAATTTCCAATTGGAAGCTGATAAGGTTTAAACAAGTATCATCAAGTAAACAATAACCAAAGTTAAATGAAATATAAATATAATATACGAGTGTTTTTGTTCTTATAAGTATTCAAACAAATCAAATTCTTTACACAAATGAAATAAGTTTTATGAATAATAAGATATTTAAGGGAATGCTATTTGTCACGTATTCTTTTATTGTAATTTGAATTCAAATATTAGTTTTAGTACCATGCTTTGTTTTTCGAACTCGATAAATGACGGTGGAAAAAGAAAATAATGAATCTTTCATATATTGTAGAAATTTAATTCGTAAATAATCCGTCTTGTTTTTTAAATTCATTTAGTTCTACTGTAGAAGTATCAGATATATTTACTGTTTTTTAATATAACCATATTTTGATATATGTGATGAAAATAATAATAAATTCTTAGTACTAAAACATATTATTCAAAGTGCATAAAACTTCCAATTCCACATAAAAGTCTACAACTCACCACCCACGAGATGTCTAATCGCATATCGCGTTTTGGTAGTGAGCTCGGGCTTACCAATAACGTAATAATATTCTCTAATTGTATCAAATAATTGTCCATCAATGCTACATTAAATAATTGTATGATTATGGGCACATCCCATGGTTTAAATATTACATCTGAAAATACACAACTTGACAGAGTTACAATTATTAGTAAATTCTTAGTGGTCATCATATATCATATAAATTGCATATTCAAGACGATTTGAAGAAATTAACATCGTTTTTAGTTAAGTGTTCTAAGGGCTTAATAATGCACACTTATACTACCTTACCTTAATAAGAATATTTGTAATTCCGACATTTAAATTGCGCTTATTCCAGTGGTTTAACATGTAAAAGTTATCTTGACAAAACAATAAATCATAAAAATGAAAAGGATGATAATAACAATTACCAACGTCAATTACAGAATCATTATTCTCAAAATCAAAGCATCTGAATGTTATCGATAGGTAAACCTTCAACAGGG
This sequence comes from Ophiothrix spiculata, assembly GCA_000969725.1. Classification (NCBI taxonomy): domain Eukaryota; kingdom Metazoa; phylum Echinodermata; class Ophiuroidea; order Amphilepidida; family Ophiotrichidae; genus Ophiothrix; species Ophiothrix spiculata. Next base: position 97,574 of record JXSR01S010469.1, read on the forward strand.
AGTTTTCACGTATATATTAAGCATCAATGGCCTACCAATATCATTTAAAGATTATTTTAAATAAACAAATAAGTACGAAACAAAACCCACCACCGATTTGCAATTAACCAACAGTAATTGAAGACTTTTAAGACAAACAGATAAGCTTGAAAGGCCCCATATTATGTAACTTTTTGCCAGAATAATAAAATTATTATCTGTAAACATTTTAGAATAATTCAAATTTAAGTCTAAGTGTAGTTGTTTTCATTGCTCCTACATCTACATCTACATCTATAATAATATTCAGAAAAATTGTCAAAAGACAATATCTGACTGAGATACAAACAGACGTCTTATAAGAAATACAATTCCATTACATAATTTTTGATAATTCTAATCCTCTGTGCTTATTGTGGTGTGTCTTATTGTGTCATTTTATTGTATGTGTCATTTTATTGTAACTCAATTGTAATGTTAAACATTTTTTCATGTAATGATTATCAGGCCTCATAGGCCTTACTGTTTTTTTTTACTATGGATATAATATTTATGATTTATTCCGAAAAAAGTATTTAAATCAATTTTTCATTTGCACAATGAATTATGCATAGCCCCATTAAACAATGATTATTTAATTTAACCTGGTGTTTTCTTTCAAGTATATCTTGGAAATTTAATTCTCTGGTTCAGGATTCAGATCGTTTATATAATCATGTTTGAATAAACAAATTAAGAGTCAACTTGTAGGAAAAAGAAGTAGATAGAGTTCCGTTTTTGCTTTTAGTTTAATCAAGTTAACGGCCAAGATGTAAATATTAGCATGGGTTTTACAAGGATTTTATTTGTAAAGTCATAATTACAGAAGAAAACAAAGATTCAAAGTGGTTGAACAGGTAAAAGATAAACTTGCGCCAAATCCTTAATTAATAAAGTCTCAGAGATTTTCCAGTTCTTATTATACCTGTAAACTGTAAAAGCCATCTTTCATTCTGTTTCAGTCTTTTATGAACGATTGACACTATATATGTTTCAGTTTTAAATGTCAGTTAAATTTGTCCTATGCATTAATGATTCCATGCAATATATTACATTACCATATTATTATTATTATTTTTTTGTATTTTTTGAAAAACATCACAATGTGAAAGTGTACCTTTTTCTTAAAACTTTCACGTAATTTAACTAAGTAGTAAATGATCTGTTATAAGTTGTTAGACCTATATAATAATTTTTTTTACACCTTACTTAAAATTAAATAAAGCTTAATGAATAAGTTTGTACTCCCGAAATGCACCATGGCATGACACTGACTAATCTGCTTCTAAAAGCATCCCTTATGGCGACACACCACAAAATAGTTCCCCATTGACTTACTGTACAAAATGGCTTCCAAAAAACACCCGAGAACTCATTAAAAAAGCAACTGGTTTCTTCAACACTGGCTTTTGATTATGATCTCTTTTAACAAAAAATGATGAAAAATATATACCATCAAGGCAAATTTTTCGAGATACCGTGCGTTAAAGGTAATACCGCCCCATCACTGAGAGCCACGTTTCGTATTTCCCAAATCTCATGCATATTTTTGGGATTAGCCTTAAAAGTTTACCAAAGTACTCTTGAGATCAAATATCATCAGAAAAAACTTTAAATAAACCTAAATCCATGATTAGATGAAAAAATACGCCAAACAAATTGCCCTTCTACACTTTTTGAGGTCCTCATTTTAGGGCAGTCAACTTTGCCGAGTTTAGAAACACCGGATAGCGGCGCCAGTTTATTTAGTGTAGTGGACCCTGCAGCATTGTTTACCCTGCTTATGATAGTACATTGATCTAGAAGCTATGTAGAAACTAAAATAAAATATAACAAACGTGTGTACTTTACGAATGTAACATAACACTTCAATTTAGTAAATCACAAACATGATTTATATACATGATTGCCTAACATACGGATTAGAATATATTATATAAACACGGGGGTTGCCATGTACAAAAGTGGTAAGAGGATTACTTCTGATAATACAAGTAGATCCTCCTCAAAAGATGGTATTTTGATGGGTCTGTTGAAAAATTGTATAAATTTAAAGTAGTACTATAATAGATTCTGCCATTAGGGTGCCACCTATCACTCATGACTTCTGTTTTTTCCCCTTTTCTGACTGGGTTGGTTTTAGGTAGATATTAATACCCTCTAAACGATTGGGCCTTAAGTTCCACACTTTTTATGTTATAGCCATTTTTCGAATAAAATTTGGAAATTCTGATTTTAATTCCTCATATATTAGTATGGAAAAGTACATATGTGTACCGCCGCGGCAAAAGGGTCCAGTTGTCGACTCCTACATGTTGCTCATTGTAGCATATCTGATGTATACAAATACCATACATTAGATATGCTACAAGGAGCAACATGTACGAGCCGACAACTGGACCCTTTTGCCGCGGCGGTACACATATGTGCATTTGGTGCATTTTATCAATGGCCAAACAATTTCAGAGAAAACTATGCACTATGCATATGGATGACCTATGTTAGACGTTTCTTTGTTTTAAACCAGGTTTTAAACTGTTTTAACAGACATCTGTTTTTACAAGGTTTTAAAATATATTCGGTTTAGTTTTCGTTGGTGTATCGCGTGAGAAGATAATGGGCTACTGGTAAATAGATAGAAATATGTTTCTTTGCGTGACATGCCATTTGGAGGTAACTTTAGCATTGTCAAGGTCGTACGTTACTACCCAAACCAAAATAATAGTAGCCCCTTAATATCTAAATGCATCAACATGCAATAAACAACCATTTTAATCAGGAAATGTGGTTTTAAATCAACATGGTTTTACATTATTCATGTGTCTTCGAAGTGATATTAATCTTTGAAGTGTTTCTGATTTTGAATAAGTTTATGATTATTGTCATGAAGATAAGATGGTTCCTTTTTATGAGTTTGTATGCATTTATATGACGTGTTCCTTAACACTTAAAAGGTAAAAGGGGGGGGTCCATTTGGACCCAACATTTTACGCGCACAAACGCGAAGTAATTTTTCATCGCCCCTCTACGTATTTGTCTAACTTTACATAACATACCCTTCATTTGGTGGCATGGAATGACATTCTTAGTTTTTTGAAAAGTTGCCAAAATAGGCCAAAAATTGCAATTTTGGTGGCAGCGGTGGGATTTTTTGTACTTTTGACCTATTTTTTGCATTTAAAAAAAAAACTAAGATAAAAATCGAAAATTTGAGAAAACCCTTCCTTGACATTTGTTCCTAGATTCCAAAGAGCAAAAAAGTTCAACATTTCGCAAATGCAAATTTTAGTTAAGCTTTCCAGAAATTTGGGGGGCAAAAATATGTTTTGGGGGATTTTTTTGCCAAAATTAGTATTTTTGGTCAAAAACTGATATCATCATCATGTTTAGGGTACAAATCCGCTCCTTATATGTACACTTTTATATAGTTTATGCAATTAGTTTGAGAGATAGAGTAGAAAAGGGGTTTATGTCATTTGAAGTCTGCCCCATATTCATGATATTACCAGATTTCTGAGATTACAAGTTTATTTCCACGCGTAATCACGATTTATATTTTAGCTACCTTTTTAAAATGGTACACATTATTTTTTTCTTTTTTTTTTCTTTGTGAGCTTGGCGGGCCGAAAAAAAAAAGAGAAGGCGGGCTGCATGCGGCCCGCTGGCCGTAGGTTGGCCACCACTGCTTTTGAGTGTAACTGATACTAATTAAAGTCACCAAGGAAAAGTTGAATAAATGTCTCTGTCGTTCGTGTCTTATTAATGTTTTTCCAATAAGATTAAAAAACCTTTATTTAAAATCTATAAAGTTTTGAAACCCTTAAAATTGACCTTGCCACCAATAATTCTATCAGGAACAATACCGGATAGAAAATACAGTGATTTGCTTTTCTAACACGCAATAATATTACCTTCTAACGATGAAATAGGAGCGGAAACCTTTAAAATTGACCATGCCACTTATTCTATCAGGAAAAACACTGGATAGAAGTTACAGTGATTAGCATTAACACGCAATAATATTATCTCCTAACGATGACTTGGGAGCGGAAGACTACACCGCTGAGTGACATTCAAATTGCTTTCCGTCACACATGCACCAAGAATACGACAATTGCAATCGGACGTGGAATAATTTGCAAGTATTGTCATCAAAGTTAGAAATAATTGGATTGCCTCGTATCTACGTCATTTACTTTGATGATTGTGAAAACTCTCACCTGATTAAAAATCAAGAAACTTAAAAGTGTCTTAAGATAATTGTTGACCGAGTGAATTTAAACGACTGTTAATATGATTGATTTGATGGGTTTTGAAAATAAAAATTATGCATTCTATAGTAAGTTTTTCTCGGAAAGAAGAACCTTTTATTATTGTACATACTAGTTAGTCAGACAATTGGCTAATTTTGTGATAATAATCCGACGTGGGGTTATTGTGTCACTGTCCAAGGGAAGGAACATATATCAAATACTGTTTTTTCACACAATGACTGACTATAGTAATGAAAACCAATGTTTCATATTGCATAGAATATCTTGGGTCAATATAATGCTTGTGAAATTTGAAACGTAAGAAAAACTTTAATATAAAGAAAGCATTATGAAAAATATATGCAATATTTATGCCAGAATGATATTACACAGGCGACAAGTAGTTTTTATTTGAATACAATAGACATTGCAGAAATCCTTTTAGAACGTGAAGTGAATTTAGTCTCAACAACGTTCTTCTTCATTCAGCGTTTATTTCAAAAGTGAGAGAATTTCCGATGATATTCTGAGATAAAATATCTCCTCATCCTAAACTCTTGTCCCCCTTCTTAAAAATACATGATGAATGTCTTGGGAAACGAGCAAATGCTAAATTTCCACAACTCCTACCATGTAATGTATAATATAATGTATAAGCGGATGGTGTTTAAATGTATTCTAAACCCTTAATCTTTATAAATCCACATTCTGTTTACAAGCATTGTATCTGTGCTTTGATTTTCATTATATTCATTTATTCTCACACTGTTTGCATCATGAAACTAGGTCTATTTGATTAAAACCTGAACCAAGACCTTACTGTAAGAGTTTCTAATCACTTAAATCTTTTGAAAGCAGTTTGTACACGCAGGTTTAACGTTTTTGCAACTGTTTTAAAAACTAACTAAAAGAACAACAAGATTTTCAAGTACATTTGCATATAAGGAAATAAATTCAATAATTGTGACGTTTGCTCCAATCTGCCAGTAACAATGCACAATGTCAATTCCAGATTACAAGCTACTTTCTTTTATTAGAAGGTTCATGCAGAAATATTCATTAATAAAAGGAGTATCTCCAATAAAAAGCAAATGGACATACAACCTTCTAGCATGGGATTGGATTAAAATGAAATTGAATGTTTCATGAAAGTCTTTATATACTGGATTTTTACTTTGTAAAGCAAGAGACGATATCCACCAAAAATTGAGAGAGTTTGATAACGAAAAACATTTCAATTACTTCACCATTTTAGAAAATGTTGGACCATATTTCTCTTCTATCAGTTACATAACAACATGACGTTATCATGATTTTGAATTTGAATTTGCACAAAGATGTTATTAATAAAGTACGTACAAAAAATCTTGAAAAAAGTCTTATGAATTTTTTTTTAAACGGATTTAGTAGTTTCAATCTGAAGCGACTTTTGGCGTATCAACGAGAAGTATTTCTTATTGAACTGAATAAAGGCATCATTCATCCAAATAATAAAATTACCATTGCATATGTACGAATGAAAACATATGAATAAAAGCCATTCTTAATTATTCAACTAAATAAACACTAAGTCCATTAAAAATAACGTGAATAATACACTAAATTATGCCAGTACAAGAAAATCAAGATAATATATGAGCACCTATTTGCTGCCTACAATAGAATAGACATTGAATTAAAATGCAAAAAAATAGGATTATGGAATTCAAATCCAGTTGACAGCAACGGATTTCAAGCTTGTAAGCGTTATCTGGAAAGAACCATGAGAAAGGATCTTAAGCCACACTTGAGTTATTTGTTAGCGCTTTAAACCATACCAACCTGGAATAAATGCCCAAGATTTAAGTGATTTGATTTGGTATCAGAGTATTATTTACAGTGTAAAGGTAAATATTAGCTTTTCAAAATTAGAAAAGCGCTATGAAGTATTCTTGTGCAGTTGATGAGGTTAAGATCACTAAAAACAATTACAAGCACGTCTGCAATGTAGACAGTTTAAATATAGATAAAATGAAAATATTGAGTTGTTACAAGACGTATTTCTTTTCTCAGTTATTTGGAGGTTTATTTCGGGGGTTTTCCGCTAATTTTTTGACAATTTGATGAAGGAATATGATATCTGAGGATTATTTCATAATTGATTATCAGTCTGTGAATTTTTTGATGTTGACAAAATGGCATATCATTAAATTGAAATAAATCCCGACAATTGGAGTAATCTTGAACTTTCTTCCTCAAAATGATGACGAATTAGTGAGTGCCAGCCGGATAGTAGCATTTAGGAATTCAATGCTTTTATGGTACACGTTTGCTCATAAAGTTGGAATAAAAATATTTTTACCACGTTTTTATGTAAAAGTCAATTTATGATGAAAATATCAGGAAACTTATGTTGCTTTTGGTCAGATTTGATAGGTACATCTTGTTTGGTGTGAAATGGAACTCCGAATGTGATTAATTTTCTCATTACTGGTAATGGGGCAACAACAAAAATGGGTCAATAACATGATGTTTAGGTCAAACTTGATTTGACCCCGCCTTGTTCAAGGTCACTTAAGTTGAGTGGTCATATGGAATTCTATCTGTAGTAGAGTGATAAACAGGTGATTGAATGTCTTGGTCACGCTTGACTACGCTTAGAGAATGCTTGGAAGCAAAACACAAAATGATCCTTCAACGCCACTCAATTTACCAAAATATGTGGTGAACGTGCAATGATCCCTGGCGGTAAATGACATCTTAAACGGGTAGCTGCAAGCTTGTTTGTTTTTAAACACCTTAACACCTTCCACGTCGTGTACTCAAACACTGAACATTCAAGCTTACCAGTATAATGAATATCCATCATAATATTATACTGGTCAGCTTGTCCGGTGAACATCAAATAGTTTTCTGTATATCGAACGCTTGTCACGTCTGCGTACAACATTATACTTGCCTGCCAGCCCCCCCCCCCCCCCCCCCCACACCACCACCGTGATGTGACGTCTTAAAGTATTCACCTATTTTGGACATAAAAGAGCACTCATATTTGAATGCTTTGTATTCCCGGGGTTTGTATTATATACTAACTTAGACATATTCAAACTGTTGACACTATCAGAATTCTTATGACAGCACAAAATGATTGATTTTCATTGTTTTTAATGTGTTTAGCTCGAGGCCAATTTCGTGCCTCATTCATCAACAGTATTAAGATTTGATATTAATAAATTGATGGTGTTAATATTTAACAAGAATTTGCACACTTATGTATTAACAGACTTTATGTAACAGCTCAAAGAGTTCAAAAAATGAACTGAATTCCAATTAACACATCGTATACAATTATGACGAATATTCTCCTGAATTCAGCCAATCACGCGCTTCAAAAACTTTTATAATGTAGATTTTTCAAGTCGAAGTAAAGTTTATGAACGTGTTGGGTGCCATTTTGAGGCATGTGCCAATGTGAAACATGTTTCGAATTGACATGTGCCGTTCGAATGTCTTTTAATAGCTCTTAATTACGTAAGCTGGATTTTTAAGTTATCTGCACGACAAGTGCAAAGTATTGAATAATAAAAGCAGGAAAATGACTTAAGAAATCGAAATACTGTATTTGTTTGCTTATTTGTATGTTCGTTTTGTTGTTTTGTGTTAGTCATTATGTTTCAATATTTTTAACTCAACATGCGGATTTACTTGGTTTTAAAGTTTTGTAGTAAAGGTTCTAAATGTCGGATATCCATCTGTTTTACCAAAAAATAAAGGAAATGACAATGTTTACAAGTTCTGTAAGTTTCAGGTTTATACCACTGAAAACATTGAGTACAATTCTAGTACAACATTCCTAAGATGCACATTTGAAACAGCACTGATTCTAGTATAATTTTCAAAATGGCGTACCAATGCCTACAATACCCCACCTTAGATGATACTCCCGATTTTTGTTCATCAAAATGACCGCAAAGGATGTAAAAGAAATTACTTACATGTCTTTCTTTGTTTTAACCCGTTAGGAAGACGAGGGTTAATATTTTGCAAATAAAAAACAGTGGGAAGTGGTTGAAACCACCATCCAACACCATTATTTTAGAAATAAAATAAATCATCTTGCATTTGTATTTATTAAATAACCGATGAATATTTCACTGGAACACACAATTAAATTTAAAAAAAGGAAAAAAAGAATCTTCTCAACACTTTTATTCATCTCCCTGTCGTCCAAGTTAGTCCCTCTGAATAATGTGTTTTATTTCTTAAAGTTTTATATTGTGATACCTATAGAGAATTCTGGAAAATAAAGACTCAGACAATAACTAATTTAAAATAGACTGTTGACAGTTCGAAATCACCACAATAGCATAAAACTTCCGCTGTTGTAGTATTCTGTCAGAATGAGCTGTGTTTTTCAAGACATACCACCGCGCTATTTGTAATTCCATTTCATATTGTCCGAACAATCCCTTTTTATAGCAGCGGATATTACGTGCAGTCGAGAAACATATGCCATCGTGAAACATTTTTCATATTGGCATTTGTGCCGTTTTGAAAAATATTTTTGAATAGTCATATTTTCGAGATTAAACTGAACTGAATGATATCGGAGGTAAACATGGTGAATCTGCACGTTAAATGCAAAGCCTTACCGCAATAACTTACACACGACCATTTGAAGTACATTGTTCCAATAGCGACAAAACAAACCCGGCAGTTTCAATTACCCCATCGATAATTATAATGAATGAATGACAGATGTTCGCCCTGTAATCATGGTAATTGGTCAAACTTCTGCAATGCCCCTTTTATGATGTCATTATTCCGTATTGTACATGCCACCACAGACAATATAATAATATTTCCTTTTTACAGGATTAGGAAAACTTTCATTCAATCCTTTATAAACTTAGTAAAATAATCATGTTGAAACTATGAATGAAATTAACGACTGAGAAAACGTTAAATTAACATATCAAATAAGCTTAAAATGTTGATTTTTAGGGGCGTTTGACCGGCGTTTGACACAATGCCCAATTACCACAGATGTCTCATAAAAATTATAAGACAATCCCCTACATTTTGCTTTTTCTGGTATTTTAATTCGGGATTTGATCAGTCCATCCAGTCGTTTATAGTATATAAATAATCATTTTACTAAGCGTAACGGCGTTTATTATTAATCTTACAATAACAAAACTTGACATTAAAAAGCCCCAGATTTATTGTCCATCTCTAATAATAAATTCTTCAATTTGATTTAACGAAACGATCCATGTCTATCAAACTGTTAGTTACAGGAAGATTTCATTTATATAATACATCGAGAAAATCAATTGAGGTGTTTTTTAATTAAGTCGTGAGGAACTACGTCTGCGATTAACAATTAACATTTATATTTGGTTTCAAACTAAAACGTCTCAAGAGTACTTTATAATTTCATCAAAATGCATAAGGCGGTCAATTACTTTCGCAAACCCCATACTGTAGTCTGAAAATACCTAACATCCGGGTATTTTGCGTGTCCGACCATATTACTAACCCACTTTATTTATTTATTTATTTATTTGTTTATTTATTCATTTATTCATTCATTTATTTATTTATTTATTTATTTATTTATTTATTTATTTAAAGAGCTGAAAATGCTGGCGTTTACAACAATCAGAGTTCAATAAAATTATGTAGATTCACAACAAACACAATTTAATCAAAACACAACAAAAGCATATTTCTTGGGCTAGGGGGCGTTTAGTGTGTCTATGATAAATGGATTTTTGGAGTTGAGATACATGTTTCTGTTGCAAAGGGGTTTCTGAAAACTGGTGATGCGACGGAGGCTATGAGTGTTAGCACGATATTTTGGAAGCATGTGGCGGTGTCTCTCCGAGTTGAGGACACCCTGACCAAATTTCAAGATCAACATTCCTTGCGATCGGTAAGGCTAGTGATGTTGAGTTCATGCAATGTATCCACGTAACGCAAGCACTTATTCCCAAGGATAATTTTGCACGCCCGTTTTTTAATCTTCTCAATTTAAGAGTTTTGGTGTTGTGTGAGCGCAGAAGTGATATTTTTTGTTGAGGATAGAAAATTGATCCTTGTATCGGAAACATTGGATGCGATTTTCCAGAAAGTTACTGGTTGTTGGAATTATCGACGGTGTCACTCCAGAGCAGATGATTTTACTAACAGCAATAGTGTGGTTAAAACGGTCAAAGGCTTTTGTAAAATCAACCGCGACCAATGTGGCAAAGTGTTTGTCAATACCCGAAACAGCATGTCAACCAGATAAGGGGTTGTGTAGTATTGTGTGGTATCAAGAAGTGAAAAAAAAAATCATCTCTTAACCTTTCAGCCAAAAATGACTCAAACACTCTACCAAAAATGGGTTTTTTTTAGAACAATTGGGCGTAATTCACATGTGAACTGAAATATAAAGAGACACTCATTAGATAAAAACAGAAGAAATTGATATGAATTTTAAGCACCGTATTTACTTCGTGATTATCTATATGCCATATCATTATTGTATATTAACTACATTATTTTTTTTCTGTATGTTTCTTTTTCAGAACCATGAGGTTGATGGCGTGTTTTGGAGTCGTAGTACTCCTCGTTATTTTAGATTCACTATCAAAAGCCTTAGCCACAGCAGAGGTAGGTGTGT
>JXSR01S010469.1:116075-133610 GCA_000969725.1 Ophiothrix spiculata
GATAAAGCTTTCGCCATGGTGACAGTTCCTTGTTTCATCAATTATGAACTTCAGCAGGGCTTTATATTAACCCATTTCTATTTCTATGTCTTCATAGTAATCGAACCACATACTAAATATGTTTTTCATTAGTTGTTTTTGACCCATATGGACACCCCAATACTACGCTTAAGTGTTAAAATTACGAATACGTCACTTTATACGACGAAATTAGGGAGATTTCGATTCAAAAAGGTGTGTTTGATGGATCATGTTGCGTTTTAATTCAAACATGTTAATTAGCGGATCATTATAGAATATAGGTGAAAGGTATGCAATGATGTACGATGTCACAATAGTTTCAGGTAGAGTGCTTAGTTTGGAATGTCGACTATTTGCTATTGTTAGTGTTACATTATCATTTGCTAATGCATGTATGAGGAATGCAAACAATGGTACATTTGGACATGTAATAATGTATATGTGACCTTTTCTCAAGTTGACCTAACAGCATTGTCGCAGTAGAATGATCCGCCTTCAAATCGAAAGCTCTCTAATTCAAGACAACATGGATGTTCATGATAAGTCATTATTGATGACATGTTTCGGTTTTGAACATTTTAAAACTTGACGGTTTGATATAACATTTATGTAATCAACATTGCACTTGCACAAATAGACTGCTTTTTGCATATCCCAGAATGCAATCTCGAAAGTACTCGATATCGTGGTATCTTACGTGATCACCTGCACGCAATGTAATTGATATAGTCGACTATAGGGTAAACAATTTTTGGACATCGTAAACAATAATGCAGAGTTGGGTTTTAATTACAAGTAATAGGGCCTAGGAATTTGGATTTTTGATTACAATAAAGATCGGGTGTGGAGGGTGGGAAAACACTGATAAAGGTCAATGTTGAAATCAGCCACAATCATGACAAAAACAAAAACAAAACAAAAATGCAGGACAAGGGTTGTAATATAACAATATGGCTCTGCACTCTGAATTTTTGCTTACATTGTCCAATATATTTTTGGTAGACCTCTACGCGTAATGGGTTCTTTTCAGATAGAATTACGGATATTCGAAAGTCGTCTATTACCATCCATTCGCTATCCGCCTCGCAAATCATCTACTTGCACTTTTTATAAAGACAGCTCGGCAATGGTTTAATATATACCAGTTGTCCTAAAAATGGTTACATGTAGAAACTATCGTTGGAGAAACGACACTTTACACAACGTATATTACAACCCTCTTCTAGATACTCTTAAAATTTTAATATCACAGCTTTTTAATTTTTGAGTTATCAAGATACCTATGTCAGATATTCAATTCAACATTCAAAAGAATAATAAACATATACGGTTTCTTTTATTGTAATGTGCAACCTTTTTTAACTGATCGCGTAGAATCAGATTTTATACTGAACCAAATTTGTTTTTATATTGAACCTGTCAATCAATCAAATTGTGGCGCGAAGAAAAATACCGCAATAACCATAATAAATTACAACAAGTAACAAGAATTCTTTAAATATTTTTGTAGTTTAAATACTGCAAACTTCCGTAAATTTTGCTCAAAAAATCCATCTGCATAAATATGACTTCAACTTACAGGACATGTTTAGATTACAATTTTCTTTATTTATTAGAAAGTCCGATAAAAATCCGACATTTTGAAATAATTTTCGGATCCGAAATAATCTATGACGTCATAAATACGCAGCACCTTATTTCTTTTCATGATTGTTTGGTATCAATAGAAAGAATAAACCCTACCCTATATTCTGGTTATAATGGTATAAAGCAACCTAACTTTGGTCATGTCAATTTCAAGCTCAAATGGGGTTGGACGAATGTTATCACCTTGTTTAGGCTTTTGATTAAATACATCAAACGAATGTACTTACAATTTTGTTGAATTTCGAAGAATACGTTTCTGACATAGGTATCTACCTTTGTTGAACTAATAATAATGATACTGAAATTTTGCAAACATCTAGCAGAGATAGGTATCACAAGTTATGCAAAGTTTCAATTCTCGATTGCAAACGATTATTTTTCTACATGTCACCACTTTTGTTACACCTGGTAATTAGAAAACAAACAAACTTAGGATCGTTGCATCAGATATTGTTCATTCTTCAGTAAAAGGTCTATCAGTTACGATGATTTGTTCTCAAATGTAATTTTTAACAGTCAAAACCTCTGGAAATATCTGATAAATTTAACTTCTTATGCACCTTGAAGTATACTGTAAGCAAGCATACTCTGTTACGAGATCCATAGCATATCCCTTGTATTCTACATTATTGTGAACTGATGTTCTTGTGTTGTGTTAGAGAGTAGCAATGATTGATTAGGATTGATTAAGACCAAATTACTGCGTACTGATATTTTGTGAACGAGTCTTTCATGATTTGTTAGACGCTTGTTATTGTTGTATACAATTTTGTTGCTACTGCATGTACAAACCTTGAACTTAAGTTTATTTGAAAATTTAGCAAGATTGGGTACGTTGATATGATTCGAAAAATTAGGACAAATTTGTTCTTTGACTGGTCATATTCCAATGTCATATTTGGTCATATTGGTTTATGTGCGTTAATCGGTTACTTACTGTATACTTCAATGTTTATAAAATATAGTGTGGATGTTAGCACAGAATCATGGAATGGTGTGGCACGAGGGTTAAAGTAATCAAGAAAATAACGGAGTACCCAAAACATAACGTTTTTATATGATACGTTTATTACGACTGTTTTAATTGACAGATACATAAATTCTATCTGAGTTGCCTTTTCCCAATGGTGCCCAATCTGTAGTATAAGAATAACACTGTTATCTATCATGTAATTCTAGTTATGAATATTTGATTAGTATTGAATTAGTTTTAAATTATTATTTGTTCGAAGGCTACATGGTTGGAAATAATTTCACTATTCACTTAAATAAAAGCAAAACAATCGCAGGGAATCTGGCTCGATCCAATGTACTTTGTGACCAATACCTTTCACAAGACAAGTTAGATAATTTGGTCTGAAGTGATAGATATCAATCAGCTACTCTGTTAAAAGTTTGTAGAACTACCTAGATTATATGCACATGCCTAGATTATCACTGTAACACACATGAGATGGTCACAAAAATGTTCTAATACCAAGATTGGGTACCAAACCTGCATTGTTTCATGCATTCGACGCACTTTAACTTAAGTCTCTGTCACACATCACCGTATAGAGCCAAACGTAAGCCCAACGTACTTAATCCCACTATTGTTTTGGTTTATACACTGCTGTTCGTCATGTGTTCGTTAGAGGTACGTTCAATACGTTATTCATACGGTAATGGTCCGTTTGACACACGTTCAGTATGTGAAACTTTTGTATATACGTTATTCGTACGTTTGGACTCTATACGGTGATGTGTGACAGAGTCTTAAGACTCCATGTTTGTAATGACCATAAAGCTGAATTCAGACTCGACGCAAACGCAAACGCACGACGCACCGAGCATGTGCAGTATAGGATTTGAGGAGTTCCGATCAATCGATACCAAAACGCAACACCGAATGCGTCACCGCAAACCGAGTTGAGCAAAGCTCAACTTTCCATTGCGTTTTCATGTCATCGGCTGCCGCAGTCCGTTTGCGTTTTGAGTGTGAATTCATTTGCGGTGCCATTTGCGGTGAAATTTATCGGAAACGCAACGCATTGCGTTTTGAGTATGAATTCAGCTTTACTTCACAGGTGTTTGTTATCACATTGAAGATGTCTCTCTGTCATTTTTCCATTGAATGCACATCTTCACTTACATCTCTGACTCTAATGTGCATAACCATTCCTTTCACAGATATTAGTCGTCACATAGTTTTGTGTCTCTCCTTTGTTCTGATTCATACATTTTGCACCATTGCACTCATCACTGTATCACTTACTTGCACTCATCACTTTATCTCACCATTGCATGCGTTTCTTGTAATATCTAGTTGAAGACGCTAGCAATTCTTTCGATAGAGAAATCAGATGGCACCCACGCCGTGCACCAAAAATTCCTAAAATTAGACCACCTCGCGGATTCGGTAAGTTTGCTTTCATAAACGGTTTTAAGAGTGATAACTAGTCCAAATACCATATAACCCTTAGTGAATGGAATCGTTTACAACCAATCACGTTACAGCATGTATATAATATCGTATGCGTAACATACGGCACGTCAGCACACGGTATATACCGTGTGTATACTCACTTCACTGTATACCATGATACTGTACGGTAATAAGCATATGTGCGTACCATACAAAACGTTGCAAATCTGAATGCAAATCTCTGTACACGTTAACAGACGAGTGAGGTAAAAAGAGAGAGGGAAAGAATTTAATAACAAAAATGGGGAAAATGGGGAAAGGAAATATATTTAGGAAAGGAAAATGGAAAATTTAACTTAACGATGTATACCGTGTATGCACAGCTAGCTGCATACAGTCTATAAATTTAATGCATGTCAGTACGTAAGTCAGGTGTCCAACCAGCCATGGACATGTTTAAAAAGTAGAAATGACATGAATTTAGCATGAATGACATAATGTGACAGACCAAAGAAGGCAGACGTAAATTATTTGTTTTAGAGCATATACCTGGAGCAAATATCAAACACCTGATTTGGTGAGATATGTTTGATTCTTGCGATTCATGATTTTATTGATCATACTGATCGATCGGAATGATCTCGAACTTTTTATTTAAGAATGAGTGTTGAATGGATCGACTGATAATAAAATCAATGCTTGTTTTTTAAGAAATTGCGTGTCGAGAATACTGTTTCCACAACCTACGAAAATCCCCGTCTCTTTTCACCTTTCACGTTGTCTTAATATGATATATAAATGTGGTATTTGGACTACTTATGATGAAATCGTGCAACATTTTTACAAATAAAAGAGTCTGGGTTTCACCTCTGTTCAAATATCAGCAATCTTTACACTGGATTATGTAATATTTCTGATTTATGTTTGACATGCCTAGATTCAAAACTGACGCGGGTATTCACTTAAATCAATGAAGTGATTTAAGTATATCAAGAACATGGCGCCAATAAAGATGAACCGCAAGATACGCGATGCCAACAAGTTGATATACCGTATAAATTGATCCTACAAATTTACTCCTAACCGACCGGACGTCATTTCCGTATACTTGTCACATCTCATGCCATCAAACCGTTGATAAATTCACTCACCATTTATAATTACACATCAATAGTCACTTTTATTCGCACCATATTCATCACTCATACACTGCATGATTTATTTTCACATCATCTAAGTTGTACAAAGTAAAAACAAAGTATGTGCAAGCGTAAAATATAATAAATACTTTCATCTATCAAACGTCAGTCTAATTTCACTGCAATCCACTCCCATGCTAAAAGGTTGTATGTACATATATTTGATACAGTAGATACTGCCTTTAGTCATGAAACAGCACTGATTGCCAGCTTCTTTTTGCAAAATCTTCCACGGGTAAAAAAGAAGTAGCTTGCGTGTGATCTCTAATGCACATACTTCGTTCGTACATTGGAAGTCAAATTTCACACATTGCACTGAGCATATCAATTTTCTTCCCTTTATTCACTGAATTTTTATGCGTTTCACACCGTATTAATAATGTAAGCTTTTTTCACTTCGAATATCATGTATAAATCAAATAAATGACAATTTGATGCGTATTAATATATGAATTGATATTAAATTGAATTGCATATTGTTTTAAGTCCTTATAAGGGTAATCTTTCATTTGTAAAATAACGGATTTTCTTTTCTGTTGAAACGCAATATTTGTAACCATACTATATTTCTAATCATTTTGAGTTGGTCAGCATAACTAATATAACAAAATATGACGCTTAAAAGTTTCATCTTGAAAATAATTTGCACGTGTCACAAATGCAATCTGATTTTGATTCAAACATCGGGTACTTCGAATGTGTTCTGTGTTACAGGTTCCGTCGAAGAACTCATATGTTAGAGTTAAATCAGATTACATTACGGGATATGCACAGTTGTCTATGTCAATATTATGGGACATTTTACATCGATGTACCCATATGCTAGAGCCAAATCAGACAAAATTGCATGATTTATGCAAATTATCTATATTTCTACATTATTGTAGTCTCCAGCTTCGCAGCTTGCAAACAGATGATGATGATACTCTATTATGTATTGCATTAGTGTAGGTATAGCTGACACTGTAATGTCATTTTCAAACTAGGTTTTTTGGGCATTTAAGCCTAAAGGCACTCCATAGCTTGTTTCAGTTTTTGGGTATAATTAGGTTTTTATAAAAGGACATTTCATTTAGGCCATTAATAGAGATATCCTTGGTCTCTGTTTTGCAGGATACCTAGAACAAATGTACACTTTTTAGGAAGAACGTCAAGATAGTTTAGTCATTCTTATATGATGGGTGATTTTAATATTGACCTATTCTGTTAAATTAGAGATATGCTTACCCTCTGTTGTCGATAACATCATGGTTTAATAATCATTAGACTTACACAAGAATTCGGGAAGAACAAAAAATATGATTTAATCTGCATTTATTAAGTGGGTGATTATTGACCTGTAATATTTATTTATATCATGGGTGATTTTAATATTGACCTACTCTGTTAGACTCACCCAAGCCTTCAGGAAGAATACCAAGAGCAGCTTTTAACTCATTTGGCAGGATACCTAGAACAAATGTCCAAAGTTTTGGAAGAATACCAAGAACATTTAATGAATCTGGTAAGACGTTGAGTGTGCTATGGATAACTGACTGTGGCCAGCAATCATCATCATTCACTAAAACCCCTGTCACATATTACCGTATATATGTTAAACGGGTATCAAAAGAATCGAACAGATTTGATGGACCTCAGTTGGATACAAAAGACATTTTAATGCAGGCGCGGCGCCAGGGGTTATTGTTAGGAGGGTCAACCGACATTTCGAGGCCCAAAAGGTACTCCTAAAATTTTCTGACGTAGGTTTTGAAAACTGACATGCAAAAAAAGTCTCACAAGCGCACAGACGACTAAATTTTGAAATTACTAACATTCCTAACGATTTAAGAAAAAATACTATTTTTTTCTATGTCTCTCTTTTGTGTTCCTTTTAATTCCCTTCTCTTTTTATTTTTTCCGGATATCTTTAGGGGCAATTTTCCTACCTGCCCCAACCCTCCCTCACTATGGCGCCGCCCCTGTTTTAATGGGCTGTATTTCAATAAAATTGTTATCGTACAGTGGCGTAACCAGACATTTAAGCAGGAGCAAGACAATTTTGCAGCAGGTCGAAAGCCTTAATTGGTGTTTAGACACAAAAAGGTTTGCCAAAAACTATCTATATATATTCAATAACGAAAATCTTCGTATGAATAACGGATATGAGTTTGACAGATCTTGTGTTTTGTATAGATTTTGTCCGTTTGCAGTCCGTAAAATCTGTTTTATTCATTGATGTCTGTGAGGTTACGTAAACGTGTTGCCAGGATTCAGGATTTCACGGATAAAGCACACATTAAGCACCCACGGAGCACTCACGGAGCACACACGGAGCACTTTACCACCTAATTTTATTGCACATTACTACCCAAAACACTCAACAGCGATGTAATTTTTGCACATGCCATATAGAAACATGATGCACTTCACCCATTTCAAAATGACTTATCTTGAATCTGAACGATATCCTTGCATTTTTTCTTCCAGTGTTTTTCTCAAAACAAAGAAACATAAGAAGATAATAACACGTTTCTAGAACAACAATTCATCCATTGGATGATTACATAGTATCAGTTGACTTTTGATTTGTTACTTGAAATTCATGTTCTATTTAGAGTCAAAACAAACATCACTTTTGATAACTCATTTGTATTCATCAATTCACAACACGCGTGAAGAAATACATTACTTGAGTGAATGTTAATATTAAGAAATATTGTAGGTATTCTTTTACATGATTGTGCTCTCCGTTTCATTGTTGTCATCTGGAGCAGTCGCATCAGCTGTAAAACATTAAGATTAAGTTTTGAAATATCGATACATGGTCATACCAGGGCTAAGATAGTTAACTACGAGATGGCTCAATTACGTGGTCGACCTCGTGTCATTAAACATGTTAAACATATGGTATATACAATTTTTGCCCCAACTCCCAAAACTTAGTTTGATTTAGACTCCGACGCGTTGACGAGAGAAATGTGAGTCAATTACCAACGGTACAGCCAATCAAATGACCGTTTGCAAAACGTCTGTCGCTTCGCTTATTTGCGACATTGTGACAGTGCGACCAGTGACATAGAGCTTAATCTATAGTCTAACTTACTTCAAATCCTAAAACTAAAACAAGAATAATTCAAAGACCCCCAGTTTTCATGTTACAAATGTCAAATTACGCGCTTCTTCACATTCGAGATTCTCCTTTTACTTGAAAAAAATATTTATTGAAAAATTCACACAAAAACTTTTACTAACTGTATACTCACCTCGTTGAAGATGAGGTTCCATTTTGTGTTTAATGTTTTTACAGTAAATCATCAATTATTTGGTCTAGGCATTTTATGGATATACATGTATAAGCCTTTTGTTTGATTTATTGTTTGGGCATTTTAAGCATGAGTTTTAATTATCATTATTCAAAACACCGTTATCCACGTATTGCCTCAATTCCAAGATTTCCTAGGAATTTCTGCAACAAGGACAATTAGGGTCTTTACAATTTAACTGTTGCGAACTTTATAAACTCTTACGTCATATTAATGTTGCAACAAGTTTGAAAAACTAGAATTCATTTTCCTTTTGATTGTGATGCTCAGTAAATATTGATAACAATATCGTTCATATTCTTGATATGTTTGCTCATTGTCACATGTTAAACAATATATTCTGTGCTTTTCTTGAACTCACAAACGTCTTAAATACACAATCACCATCATATCCATATACATTTGCCCACAAAGTAAAAATGCAGTATGCTCATCGATAAAGCCTAGCAGATACTTCCTACAAATATGCAGTTTCACTTCAATCCATCCCCCTACTAAAAAGATTTATATATGAAAGAGAATTGATCGTCTGCTCATTACAGTAGGATTTCTCCAATGGAAAACGAAGTAGCATGCAATCCATCTGCTAATGAACATACTGCGTTTTTTATTTTGTTGGGCAGACGTTGTGTTTGTGTTGTTCCAAAAATCACAATTCTTAACAAAAAAGCAACAATCAGTTACAGTATTTCAGCAGTTTTGATTCTGCACCATATATCACAATATGTATTGCTTTTATTGTTTATTCCTCTCCTCAAAGTTGATAAAAAACTAATTTGATTTTTATGTTTTCAGTACTTTCACGTGATTTGTGCTCATCTTTTTTTTCATATCATTATTTCTATTTTTTTTTACTTTCTTCACGTTTCAGAAACATCATTAACACTAACAATGTTATCTGTTTCAATAGTTTATTTCAATTTTCAAGAAGGAATGTATGTTCCTTGTTCTTTTCTTGTTTTGTTTTGTTTTTATACCATGTTTACTATCTATTTTAATTTCACATCATTGCTTGAGAAACATATGTTTTATAAAGCAGCAAGAAGTTGTTTGAATGGACATCCATATTTACAGCATTTTCTTTTTGTGTTTCTTTATATTTGCCATTCATGTGCTTTTTTCAATTTCTTCAGAAGAAACATACTATGTTTCTTGTTTATTCATTTTAATTTCAGCATTTCATTAACTACACGTTATTATTTGCTTGTTTCAATTTCTTCAGAAGAAACACACTGTTTCTTGTTAATTTGTTTTCATTCCAGCATTTCATCGATTGCACGTTATTTTTTTTTTTTTCATTTTCATCTATGCCATTGCATGTTCATCTCATTTCTTTTGTTAGTTGATGACGAAAATCTCGCTTTCGAACGAGAAGCCCGGTGGCACTCCCGACCGCGACCATTCAGTAAGGGACTTAGACCACCTCGCAAGCGTGGTAAGTCCATTTCAGGTTTCTATGAGTGAGGTGCAGGATTTTGTCTTTTTGACAAAATGTTCCCATTCAATGGCAATACTCCATTCATTTTATTCAAGAACGGTTTCTATCTGACGAATCATTAGGTTCAAATGAAATAAACGTTAATGTATTTAGGCATTAACTTGTTTCAGTTATAGATCTAAACAACGACACTGTTTTTGTTTGGTTTTTTTTTTCAAAACTACTTCGGTACCAATTTGGAATTTAATCTTTATTAATCAATTCTATTAACATCGTTTATTCAACAAAATGTTAAATAACAAAGCTGATAATTTTATTTCCCCTCACAAATAGTGTTATGTAATACCAGAGACAAGTCACTATATTAAGCAATGTAGTTTTTAAGTTTCAGTAACAATGTTTCTGAATAACAACTTTGCAGTATAGTGCTGTATTGGCTTATTATTTTTGCGTAGACAGCTCATATTGTTCTTGCACTTATAACCTAGCTAACCTGCACAATGAATTATAGTTGCACTACGTCCATTGTGAACAGGTTAGCTTCGTCAAAAGTCCATGAACAATATGAGTTTACTCAGCAGAAATAAGAAGGCAATACTGCACTTCATATTTTGATTGCATGTTGGTATTCTGTAGATATTGAAGCCAGAACAATAAACTCATACAAACATTAATTTGTAAGATACGCGAAACGTGTATGCAGGGGACGAAATCAAAGAGATTGTGTCTGCAAAACGTGATTGGATGTAGTCTCTGATAGACCAGATAAGCAGCAGGGTCAATATTGATGCAACATTCATTGCACCCTTACAATATTCGTAAATCAATATTTACTTCTTGCACTTCTCCTCAATTTGCCTATCCTATTTCGATCTTTGGATAGTCCTTGTTTGTTTGTTTTATTTTACATTTTTGAACTTCTTTTGATTTGGAAATACTAACATTTTTCTTTCCAAATATGGCCTTCTTCAATATTGATAATGCACTCGGCTTTATTACCCATCCAATATATTTTTAAAAGAAACACACCGAGAACAAACGAATAAAGACAACAATTATACCGAAATAAAGTAAGCATCACCTAAATGCACGGAAATAAAGAAAGCAGATATATGGAATAAAACGAGCAAAAGCCGAAAGCAAGAAGACAGATATTGTGATTATCTAATTTGAGAAAATACGGTATATCAGTAGCTGAAAATTACGTTCTTGATTTACGCTCGAAAACAATGGACAAGCGTCACTAAGGCGATAAAGAGCGCTGCCAATGGTCACCATCGGGAAAACCCATGACAAGAAATACTAAATATGCCCCATGTGACAAAAAAAATCCTGTTCAACCACTGGCTTATGACAACAAACTGCTGCACAACTACGCAAATCATTTTATTTTTACATATTTTTAAATCATCATTCATCTTGCCTTTCATTTGTTTCTATTCACCAAACTGTTGATGTACATTGCTTTGATATGTTCTTTTTATTTGAATATTATAGCTGTATTGTATATGTTAAAGTTAAATTTCTTTCACATAATTTCGGCGATACCCATCACCGTCCTCAGCGGTCTGGTTCTGAGTTCCCACGGATTATCTCTTTCATGCGGCGGCGGCCGCGACTTATTAGAAGCTACTAGATTTAGGTACTAGGGATTTCTAACCGCACATTCTGGATATGTTTTACGTGTATTTCTATTGGGTCACGTATTTAAGAAAATTTTACAAAAATCATATTTGTACCTTTCCTCAAAAAATTACAAAAGTGTTTTTACAGTAATAAACATAATTATGTTACTCCAAATCCGCTTGGTTTCACACGTGAACCCCACTGTTTATAGATTTTATCATATTTTTATCGATAAAGAATAATACTAATTATATTCATATATATCAAATCATATTTTTAGGTCATAGATAAATCTCTTTGATTGAAACAAAAAAACGCATCACAAAATCTAACACGTTTTAGATAGCATAGATACTAGGGGTGTGAATCTGCCATCACAATGTAACAATACAAGCCTATCACCAACTAAGTGTTGCTTATGTTGTGAGAGTGTTTTGCAGTGTGGAATATGAATAAGACCATATCATACCTCTTTCATTGAATACGTCGCATCAATGTTTTAGGACAAGTTAAATAAATCATGTGTTTCTCGTCCAGGTTTTTGAAAAAAGGGAGGAAGAATTATAGCTAATGACTTTTTATTCATGTTTTCAAAGTTGGGCCTCTTGGTGATCACCAAAACATTCCTGAAATATACATTTTGTAGAAACTTTGCCTTCTGAAAGATATTCTAGAACCGAGTAAAAAAATCAAAATATTACACATTAAAAGGTAATTCAAAGAATATTAAAAAAGGAGGTGCAAAGGGAAAACCTAACAATTTTTTTACCCTATTAACAGAAATCACTATCATTCTATCGATAGTTAAGTTCATAGGCAGTTTGAACACGTTGCAGGCATGCTATTATAGATACATAGTTGTAACCTACATATCGTCTTTATGTTTTAATTTCCCTCTTAATTACAATTAGTACAGTCATAAAGTTTTGTCACAGGTTGCTAATAAAATAATTTGATGATAGATGCAACCAGATTGAAATTTGATAAAATGAGTTGTGGAATTCGACGACCACAATATCTGCATTAGTAACCCTTACGAACACGCAAATCTCGAGTATTTGGTGTATGGATTTCAAGATTAGATGTACTGAAGTAATCTTTGACATATATTTCCTAGTAAAAAATCAAGCAAGCAAGTTTTCGAAGTCGAAAATGTATATAGACCAATAACAGTGACGTGAATACAAGTTTTTTTCATATGGAACTTCATGACTTAGGACACTGTTTTACAATAAGATTGGTATGCAATTTTTTTCATATGGAACTTGGGACCCTGTTTTACAATAAGATTGGTATCAACGTTTTAGTAACTTGACATCAATTTACTAACATTTCGATCTTGAAAACACACCATTAAAATGACGCACACCACCAAATAAATGCAAAGGAGAGAATAAGTTGATGGTATGCATTGCACTCTTCTAAAGAAGACTTCAGTCATGGCGGGAACAACGTTAGACGGAAAAATTTGACTTTAATTGTTTTTCTATAGTAAATATCTAAACAGATTTGTAAGCAATAGTCCCTATATTGCTGTGTTTGTGAAATTTGTGATTGGATTTTTGAGTGTCTAGAGAAATGTTTTGACGAGTTTTGAGAAAAAAGACATTCTTGATCTGTCGTAAGGTCATAACAACCAAACCAAACACGAACACGGTTACCCCATATCTTTTTTTTTACTTTGTGAGGTCATCAAAACCATGATCTCTAAATAATAAGCATATATACATGTACATTTGTAGCCAAGAAATCTAACCGGTGTAGAGGCTATTTTTTCAATAAATTTAGTGATTTGTGTCCTTATACGAAGCACCTGCTATTTAATTTTGCTTTCATGTTATGGATTTCCCTATGCCATTTACTTTAAAGAAGAAAGACCAAAAAAAAAAGGTCGTGAATTCCATAAAATGTGTTTTTTACAAATAAATTTATTTTTGGTAAATGATAATAATAATAATTAGCTTTAATTTAAGTTTAAAGTTGTTGGTCTGTTATAGTATAAAAATAACTACACTTCATACATATAGGTAAAAAAAATCATGGATGCGGGTGGTTTTTTCGTGAAAAAAATGCGAAAACTTACCCGATAACTCTTTTTACAGGCTGTTTATTCAAAATCTTCATTAACGTCTTTCCGGTTTTCTTTTTTTCTCTTAAGGTAATAATTTCCGAAAAGAAATTTCTTGGTCAGGGAAGAAAATTCTTACCTAACATTAAATCTTTAACCTTCTCAAGACATAGTAATCAAATTAAATATAAAACAAAAGAATTGATCTGCTCGTTTGAATCTATTCTATGCGTTTAAATTAACGAAACACGCAATTAAAATTCAATAACATTAGATCAATAGAAAAATAACATATCTAGTTTCATTGTTTCATTGAAGATACATTTATAAAATGCATTGATAATGTAGAAATATATTTATGAATTCAAATCTTGAATATTTGTATTTTAGAAACTTAAGAAACGATTTCAAAATGTCTTATTATCTCTGAATTGTTGATGTTACTTTGTAAAGTGTTTTCGAACAATGGCATTTGCCTTTTCTTAAGTAAATAGGTTTGCAAAATAACCTTATGACATAATCGGGCCATTTTGGAATGTTAATAAAAAATCTCTCCTTCGCTTAACCCAAAACAAAACCAAAATTGAAATACGGCATTGATTGCTTTCTGGTGATACTGTAGTGCTTTTTTAAGAGAATGATAATGTTGTGTGCGATTCTAAGCCTAACTTTATAAGACTTGGACAGAACAACAGGCAAAACATTTCAAAATGTCTCATTATCTCTGAATTTATGATGTTACTTTGTAAAGTGTTTTTGAACAATGGTACTTGCCTATACTTAAGTAACTAGGGTTTCAAAACAACCTAAGATGACACAATCGGGCCATTTTGGAATGTTAATAAAATCTCTCTTACGCTTAACTCAAAACAAAACAAAAATTGAAATATGAATATGCATTGATTGCTTTCTGGTGATAATGTAGTGGGTTTTTTTTTTAATGTTAAGAGAATGATAATGTTGTGTCCGATTCTAAGCCTAAGACTGTAGAACCCTTGAGCAAAGTTTATATGTGTAACTGACTCAGTGTTAATATCACTATAAGCAATGAAAAACAAATGTTTGGACACTGCAATGGACACAAACTACTACCACTGACACAGTTAATTTTGAGGGCTTCAGATATACCTTTTTTTAAATGTATTCAAGTCACTATAAAAACTTTGGAACAATTTCGATAGTACTTTTGAGTCATTTTGCTTATAATACGAATAAATAATAAAGTTATTAACAATGAGGGTGAAATCAGAGATACCGGTAGTTGTGAACAGGACACTTACACAATGAATGCTTTAGAAGATTACACATGAAATGAAAAATGATTAACAAAACTGAATTCATACTCAAACTGTATTTTTTTCAGGATATCAAAAATAAAAAATGCAAAAAAATGCCATATTGCATATCTAATTGGCAGCCATCTTGGATTTTTCGGTGTCGGATTTCAAAAATAGCACAACGTCCCTAACATTTTTAGTTTTAATAATGATTTTAGTGCACTTCTCCCCTTAAATCAAATCTTTACTCGAGTATGAATTCAGTTTACATTATAGTGATTCTAACAGATTTCCAATGTTTCCTACGTACTACTTAGATAACAAAGCTGAAGATAAATTCCTTGAAGAAATGAGCAGGAGAGCATGGGGAGCAAGACTCGCACCCGGAACAAGTAAGTACATCATCCGAAAGAATATACTATTTATAATACTCCAGGAACTGGGTGGCTTTAATCAGAATTTATGATGACAAAGATGTAAAAGTCTTCATCGTGTCAAATGTTAACGCTGATCCCTCAAACTGCAGTCTCATTGGCCTCAGGCTCAACTGCAACATTTTGAGATACCTATTTTTGTATTGACTAAAGATTTAACTTAAAAACCCAATTTAAAAAAAACAAAATTCAATGATTTGTATTATTATAATGTCAAAACAACAGTTTCTTATGCACAAAATGATGTTGATTAAATAAGGAACTATTAAAGTGGAGTCAAATCAGATCTTGGTTGTTCAGGTAATACTTTAAATGAATCTTATATCTTGTGCTTGATGCATTGAGGATTATTCGATGGCAACTTATATTCTGATCTCACTTTAGCATCCATCAGGGTCCGATTGTATTTATAAGCCATATAACGGTACAAGATATCACTACTTTGACAGTATCAAAGTTATGCGGTTGGTAACCACCTACTCCACCCCTCTTCGGACACTCTGTCATGTAAACGTAACTTCGGTAGATGAAGACCAATGAACTTTAAGTTGGCAGCTTTAGGGATTGCAACTTTTCATAAATATAGGCTCTGAGCATCAAAAAGCAGTTTGTTTTTTCTCGTATATCCTTGATCCTTTAGTTTAAATGTTTCTTTAAATTCAATGGTCAACAGATCGAATAAATGTAATGTTAAATTCATGAACGAAAAAACAAAAACACGGTATTAATGTCTTTTTGAAAACATCATGCAATTTATTTAATAAAGGGCTCATTTAAAGCGCATCGTGGAAAGGTATCTATATATCGACTGAATGAAAAAAGGCATACATATTTTTCTCCAAAAATATCAGTTTCCTCCCATTTGATTTGAAATATTTATTTGTATTACTCTAATTCAACATATAACATATATTTGCTATCAGTTTATAGATTTGAAAATGACAGAGGATGCTATATGCATTAACAAGTCCCTTGTTGCTGCTATTCTGTTCTGCTCTATCATTTTTTTTTAACAAGCTCTATGTGTCGTTTGTCTCCATTTAATAGTTAATAATTCAAGAACGCTTTGCAGGCAGGAGAATGTTAATCAATCAAATAGCGTAAATCTAAGTCATGTTTGTAATTACTTACTGAGACTAACATTGATGAATTTACAAAACAAGTATATATTTCTGATTTATGTCACACATTCTTTCATAATGTGATGCGAATAAGACGTTTTACGTACAACATGTTTTTAGATTTTTTCATTATAATACGTGGCCTGAATGAATTTCAAAATATATTTTGAAGCTGCGTGGTAGTCCATTTCACTAAACTATTTTCGGTAAAGCGTGAAGTTCAAGACAAGAAACTGGACTGGATATCTAGTGTTATGTTTGTATCTGTAAGCAATTATTGATGACCGAATCAACGCGCAATAAATATATGTTTGTTTTGAGCAAGATCTATTGAGATATTGGCTGTATTTTGGATCATTTTATTTTGGATAAAAGAACAGTTTCTGAATACAAACAGAGTAACATGTAAACTGACAACAACAGGATTGTTTTACATTTAAAAAAAACCAGACTGAATTAATTATTGGAATGCATGGTTATGTTTAGGTTTGTTGGTTACTTGGCTTGTATTTTGAGAAACTCTTTGGAGTTACATTCTACAATATAGAGATATACTCTATAGAATATAACTCCAAAGGGTTTAATGTGGACAAGTCAAGAGACTGAGTTCTCATTCAGGTATATTTTAAAGCTTTCTCACACTTAGTATTGATTTTAAACATTTTTAAAATATCCGCAAAAATTTCAGCTCAAAAATTGTGTTCATCTTTTTAATCACAAAATTACTCTCTGCTGGTGGCAACAACTAGTTGTGTTAAGTTTGGTGTCAACCCTTCATTTTTGGATAGGATTTTACTCTTTAATTCGCCAACTAAAACTAAAAATCCATATAAAAGTATACATTTCTAAAAGCACATTTGCACGCGGAACACTGAGTTGTGATTAGTCTTTGTTCAAGGCGTTGTATAATTGCATACTATTAGTTATCCCCTGTTTGTTCATGCAATACAAAAAATATTAATGGTTTGGGTTCGTATCACACGAGGCTGAAAGCC
>JXSR01S010469.1:184052-195771 GCA_000969725.1 Ophiothrix spiculata
CTGTCATCTATCGTGTCATAATGGATGGGCGGAGTTAGGGTAAGAACCAGTCAGATTGCTTCATTGAATTATAAGCCACACCCACTGAATAAGAATGCTATACGCCACACCAGTTTCGAGAAATGAGCCCGGACGGACGGACAACCAGAAAACATAATGCCTCTGGCGGCGGCATAAAAACAGCACAGATATATCGAGGGTTGATCTCTAAAAGGCAGCATCTGCATTAAACAACAATCCCAAGGTCAGACAACTTCAAGACTTGATGGATCTTTCAAAATCTATTTAAATCATTCACCTGGAATGGACAATCAGGTCTTAGTGGAACTTTCAAGATGATGATTTATTAGATCATTTTTCTGCAAAGAACCATCAGGTTTTGAAATCTTTGGACCTTACAGCTTTGTGGCACTCAATCCTTAATATACAAAGCAAGCAAAACTTTTAAGTTACATATCAGCTGCAAGCAACATAAACCACTACAAATAAACTTATCCTACGCCCAGTTTTAATTAAAGATTCCGAGCACAAAACAAACAGACTTTTACAGGAGAAGGAATAGATGGCTATGGGTAATGTACCGACAGCCTGCTCATTAAATGAAACATGCATAATAATAATTAATCTGCATTTGCTGTAAAGGGGATATTTTCGCGAGGGTTTAATTTTTGCGAATTTTGCGAATCAACGTCTAACCGCGAATATAACACCCCGCGAATACATTAATCTTATATGCAGGTCTATGTAATAAAGCTTTAAAATGCTAATTTAACACTCGCAAAAAGGTTGTGATTGTCTGGTTTTGCGGAAAATTATGCTCGAGAAAATATTCCTGTTTACAGTATATGGTGTTCTAACAAAAACAGTGCCTTACAAAAACAACAATTAGCAAAAATGAAGCTAAGTAAGAAAACAAATATAACCAAAATTGGCAAAGACAATTAACGCCTCCCTGAACTGAATTGGCAACACATTTCATAGCTATAGGGCAGCAATTAAAAAAGAATGGTCGCCAGCATTCTTAACTGAGCGAGGAATATAGAACCCGGTGTAAACCACTGAGGAGCAGAGTTCACACCTATTCCCAATCGATGCTTGAATAGTATCGCTCAACAACGTAATAAGATCGCCGAGATACGATGGAGCAACGTCATTCAAACATTTAAAGACATGTATACAGCATCAGTTTGGAATATATACGGTCCTTGATTCTGAGCCAGTGTAGTTAGTGCAACAGCCCATCCGAGCACACATCCCGCCCACGGCCATAGACAAGAGTTGTGAAAGTCAGCTGATAAAAAAATAGTGACAAAATGCCAAACACAGGCTGAAAATAACAAAAACCAGCTAAAATGATGACTCCTTTGAAGGCATGAAAAAATCTGAAATCAATTTAAAATCTGAACTCTCACACCCCTGCATAGACTAGCCTGGCTGCCTTATTTTGGAGGCATTGCAGCCGTTTAAGATCTGATTTACAAGCATAACTGCTGTAGTACTTGGAATGTAGACAGCCAAAGGTGAATTAGGCGTTGGAGCACAAGTAGCAAACAACATTGTGTGGCCGGTCGCAACCTGGCCACAGCCTATTTTTCCAAAATAGCGACCGTAGGCTTGATTGATCACCTCAAGATTATTGTATGATATGCATTACATGTTTTGAAATTATTTAGAGGTGCATAATCAAGCCTACAGTCGCCATCTTGGAAAATAAAGGTTGTGGTCAGGTTGCGGCCAGCCGCACAAAGTTGTGGCCTAATTGTGCTCCAACGCCTTACCAACAGGCACCCCTTAACGTGGTAAACTACAAATCTTGCATGGATTACACTTACCCCGGTACGCCTGGTATTCCTAGCGATATTTTCCTCTTGGGGCTATTGTTGCTATAGTAATCATCCCTGACAGTGATGGGGCTAATAGTTTTACATGTGCTCTGTAACTGTCGTACTGATACTGCTAATTTAGTCCTGTATGCTACAGAGAGTTGTAATGTACCTAGTGGTGTTGCTACAGAGCCAACTTTCAGGGATACAAAATCTGAAAATAAATATAGTTAAGAGAAGTCTAAAATTACCCACAATTTATAACTGTTTTACAAACATGTGTACTTCATATCTTGCAAAAATGTTTAGAGTTAGCTTTAAGGTCACGTTAGGTAAGGGTTATTGATATTTAAGATCAGTTTTAATAGGGTTTGGGTTGGGGGTTAGTTTAACGGTAAGGGTCAAAATCTTGATGTGACCTAAGGTATATTTTTTCACCTTTGTTTAGACATTACAACATGGCATTAAATTCAAGGATATGATAAGCAAAAGTAAATGCAAACTGAAATAACTGTATAATTCCAACGAATGTACTGTCCATGCCCCAATGTTATCTTTGAGACTTGAAAAAGTAAAGAAATGTCAATTTTACTTCAAATAGATTTCTGATATTTGTTGCACATCCTCTGATGCAAGGCTTAATAATCAGTGTCAAGGTTATTTTTGTAGAGGATTCCAAGGATCAAAATCAAATGAAATTTTCATTAAAGGTGTAGGTTCCGATCATATTCTCATCCCCCTGGGCTCAACCAGAAGTAGTACATTTTTTGATGCCATATGAAAGCCTGTATTTTTCTGATTCTAAATCCAAAATTTCACAGCCAAATTCTTTATAGTTTCGGAGATATAGCACAAAATGTAAAATTAAATGGTATACCTATTTCCCATTTGTTTTATTTACATAACAGCCTCATACCCAGGGTTGCATACTTTATTTTGCCTCTCAATAGAAAGCAAGACACCAAGCCAAGGTTGAAACCTTGCACAATGCATTTCAGAGGTCAAGGTCAATTAGTTAAAAGTAAATTATACACATCCTGAAATAGGAACCTACAGCTTTAAGCATTTCTTCTTTTTATGACGATAGAAAAGAGGTTGGGTTTTAATCCAATCAGAATCATGAATAAAATTTAAAAAATAAATACTGGGGATTTATAGTGCGCTTTGCCTCCCAGATTTGTAATTCCACTCGGCCTCTGCACACTTTACAGGTGTTCGCTGACCACTATGGCCAAAGTAAGCTCCATTCCACACCAAGCATCATTTCAGGTTCTGCTGCAACCTCAAAGGGCGCTGAACCTTGATCAGCCCACATACGTACCATCGCTTCCCGGATCAGCTCCGCAAGTTTCGTAAGGGTTTCCACAAGACAATTAGCAGTTAGTTCCTTGTCCAAGGGAATTTCAAGCACACTCAACTTTTTGGCACCAGTGGGGTTCGAACTCGGGACCTTTCGCACCGCAAGTGAGCGCCTTACCGATTGAGCTAACTTGACTGCTATCATGAATCGCAATTTTAAAGAGGTGAATGTGTTCAATCTCAGCATGCTTTCACACGAGGTCCTGAGTTTGACATATAGTGTGAACCATATATTTCAACCCTCAATTTCGGGCATTATTATAGTGGAGGGAATTATGGAGCCTAGGACTCAACAAACCTTCACCAAGTGATGACAGCCTCACCAACAAACATCCGATGTTGAACCTTATAATCTGAACCAAGCTGATGTTTTACTATCCTGTATGCTGGGGTTACTGTAGATACGCACATCAGCGATTTGATTAGACCACTTACCTTCACCAAGTGACGACAGCCTAGCTTCACCAAAAAACACCCGATGTTGAACCTTATAATCAGAACCAAGCTGATGTCGCGCTATCCTGTATGCTGGTGTTACTCTAGATACGCACATCAGCGATTTGAGTAAGAGACCCATTCTATTATAGATTGTGTAGTGTACTTTAGCATCAGGGTCCAACTTTTCCGTCATGCCCAGACTCCAAGATTCTAGTACCATGCGATCACCCTGAAACAGGAATCAAATCAAGAGATTATAGAGTGTATCAAAACATTTGGCACAATTATATACTGTATTGTGTACTTTAGCAAAGGGGTCTAACTTCTCCCTCATGCCCAGATTCCATTATTCAACTACCAAACTGTCACCCTGAAATGGGAATAAAATCAGTAGATTATACAGTGTGTATAAAAAAGTTAAGCACTAATATATATTGTATAGTGTACTTTAGCATTGTGGCCTATCTTCTCTTTCATGCCTAGACATCCAAGATTTTAGCACTATGCAATAACCATAAATTTTCATTTTACAAATTTGGGCTATTCGGGTACACCAAGTTCCCATCAAATCCAATGCCAAGATTTGATTGCGTGAAGAGACAAACTGTGCAAATAATAGCTTACGCTTATGATACACCAATCTGCACGCAAGGCATGTGTGCGTGTTTTCAATGATCCCAGATCACAACAAGATGCGGTGCATCATCCCAAAAACCTGAATACCCTCAATTTGATTCCCATGATGGAATAAAAAAGGTAGCGAGTCCATGATCCGTGCTCTAAATCTATGGTCAAAACCCTTAATTGAGAATAAAAGCAACCGGTAATACAAAGTGTATTAATACACTCCGCATGTCACCTAGCCAATCAGGATGCAAGAATATTAACAGAACGTGGAGTGCAGTGGATCTTCACAACGCACTGCGCTTGTTATCTTCCTGTTTGCGTTGCGGGTGTTTAGTGCCTATGAATGTGATTATCTAGAGACGTTTTGGATTTTGATTGTGATATTAAAGGCCTATTTCTTTTTACGAAAGATACAATATAATTATATTACTTTTCTGTCGTGTATGAATAAGATTAATAAATTTGCATTCCATTATGCTCGTAAAATGAGACAAAATCAGTGCACTTGCGGTAAATTTTGATTGCTATCCAATGCACTCAGCCCCTACAGGCCTCGTGAATTGGACACATCAAAATTAGATTTAGAGTCTCTAGTTTATACATGAACCTTTACTAGTAATTTCATGTCCATAATCAAGGTCAAAATGGCATCAACAGACTTCTTCGAAAAAAATGAAACCTCTTTGCCGAAACCTCATAATTTCATGATGTTTGGACATTTCAAATGTTTTCAAATTTTGACAGATTGTAGGCTCGATACGTCTTATTGAATTACAATTATTGCTGCATAAATATGTGGTGTTGATTCTGAATGATAATGTAAAAAACTCTCATTGTTTTGCCTGAAAAAACAGACATGAACTACGACTCTGAGATCTTCCAATTTAAGCTCTTTATTGCCTGATTTAAATATCTACATTATCTACATTTTGTCTAATAGTAGCATTCGTATAATTTACTTGCATATTTGGCTTTCCATGGACGCAAAAATTGCAATTTTTATGTAAAGAAAAGAAAACATTTATGTTATAGATTTCAGTTCCTGATCTCAAGATTGATCACTGAGCTCAGCGGTAATTCCCTTGCCTTGCACAGAATGACTAGCCTGAACTACAAGCCATAAATGCAGTGGAAACTATTTCTCTTTTCATAATTAAAAATACTTAGGATTCACATTTTCCTGAGCAGAAGGCCAATCATTATTACACCTACTTCTAATGTTTCCATGTGACCTCAATAGTGAACAGATAGCCAACTCTGGGAAGCTCCTTGGCAAGTAATCGCTTGGCATAGGTCTTGATGCTCTGATTGTCTGGTACCTACCTCTGCCGTTTCCAGCGTGACCTCTATAGTCAACGGATGGCCAACTCTTGGAAGCTCCTTGGCAAGTAACTGCTTAGCATAGGTCTTGATGCTCTGATTGTCTGGTACCTACCTCTGCCGTTTCCAGGGTGACCTCAATAGTCAACGGATGGCCAACTCTTGGAAGCTCCTTGGCAAGTAACTGCTTAGCATAGGTCTTGATGCTCTGATTGTCTGGTACCTACCTCTGCCGTTTCCAGGGTGACCTCAATAGTCAACGGATGGCCAACTTATGGAAGCTCCTTGGCAAGTAATTGCTTGGCATAGGTCTTGATGCTCTGATTGTCTGGTACCTATCTCTGCCGTTTCCAGCGTGACTTCAATAGTCAACGGATGGCCAACTCTTGGAAGTTCCTTGGCAAGTAATTGCTTGGCATAGGTCTTGATGCTCTGATTGTCTGGTACCTACCTCTGCCGTTTCCAGGGTGACCTCAATAGAGAAGGGATGGCCAACTCTGGGAAGTTCCTTGGCTAGTAACTGCTTGGCATAGGTCCTGATGCTCTGATTGTCTGATATCTTCCTCTGCCGTTTCCAGGGTGACCTTAATAGTCAAGGGATGGCCAACTCTGGGAAGCTCCTTGGCAAGTAACTGCTTGACATAGGTCTTGATACTCTGATTGCCTGGTACCTACCTCTGCCGTTTCCAGGGTGACCTTAATAGTCAACGGATGGCCAACTCTGGGAAACTCCTTGGCTAGTAACTGCTTAGCATAGGTCTTGATGCTCTGATTGTCTGCTACCTACCTCTGCCGTTTCCAAGGTGACCTCAATAGTCAACGGATGGCCAACTCTGGGAAGCTCCTTGGCAAGTAACTGCTTGACATAGGTCTTGATGCTCTGATTGCCTGGTACCTACCTCTGCCGTTTCCAGGGTGACCTCAATAGTCAACGGATGACCAACTCTGGGAAGCTCCTTGGCAAGTAACTGCTTAGCATAGGTCTTGATGCTCTGATTGTCTGCTACCTACCTCTGCCGTTTCCAGGGTGACCTCAAATAGTCAACGGATGACCAACTCTGGGAAGCTCCTTGGCAAGTAACTGCTTGACATAGGTCTTGATGCTCTGATTGTCTGCTACCTACCTCTGCCGTTTCCAGGGTGACCTCAATAGTCAAAGGATGGCCAACTCTGGGAAGTTCCTTGGCAAGTAACTGCTTGGCATAAGTCTTGATACTCTGATTGTCTGGTACCTACCTCTGCCGTTTCCAAGGTGACCTCAATAGTCAACGGATGGCCAACTCTTGGAAGCTCCTTGGCAAGTAACTGCTTGGCATAGATCTTGATGCTCTGATTGTCTGGTATAGCTAAATTAAACTGGAAAAAAAATCAAGACCAAGTTAGGAAAATTTCGCAAGCAGAGAGTGAGCTTAGTATAGTAAATTACATATGGCACATTTTGAGAAGTTAATGAATAAATGGTAAATAAACATGACATGTTAGAAGGGATAGATAACGGGGTTAGAGCATCAGACTCAAAATCCAAGGATCATGGGATCGAATCCCAACTCTGCCCCAGTGCTTGAGCTGCCAAAAAGCCAACAGTAAAAATTGTGTCGTCTATTGTCTAACAGAATCTCAGAGCCTAAAATCAAGTAAGATAGCTAGATAGCTGTTGAAGCTTTATAAAAAAAATGGTTATCTGCTTGTCTCATCAAAGCAAAGTTCGTCATGTGAGTGCAAGAAAGTCGTATCTACAATAGCTGCCATTTGTCATACATTTGCATTGCACACTGTACAATGTCCAGTCTAGAGTCAATGGCTCTTGAAATGGTTCATTAGGTGACATCATTATCTGAAGAACCATTTCAAGAGACACTGACATGTGGAAGAGAAAATTTGAATGATTTTTTTGAATTCTAGTGACAAGGTGTTAAAGGGGCAGCCATTGCAGATATGACTTTCTTGCACTCACACGACAAGTTGGCTCTGTTACCCACTGACAACAACAAATACAGATGCAGAAGTAAGTACTGCTTGATCCTCTACCAGATAATTTACTAAGTTAACATGCAAGATGAAATTCTTGGCAAAAACCTTCCAAAGCAAGTGTGAACAAGCAACCATGGCACTGATGCAAGGCGAAGGAAATACTGCTATGGCACAGCTCCCCTAAATTCCTTGTTATTTTGATATATATAATTCATTAATTTGACCTTACACACAGACTGCTTGCACATGAGTTAAATTTAGGCTGGGACTATAAATACTAAAGGGATAAGAAGCACGACATGAGTCTTTTGTTAACCAATCGTCCAGAGCGAGCAATGTCCTCTACGGTATTATGATGCTAATTGGGTTTTTCCCGTATCAAGTCATCAAGAATTAAACAATATTCAATTTCATTTAGTTGTCAACCTTTTGAGGCAGGCTTGTTAAATTCTTGGCAATAATATGTGTATGTGAATCCTCAAAAGATGTGAACGGAGTTCAGCATAATAGTTCAAAGTCATTTATGAATCAAAGAATACCTGTATACAAACCCATTTTTGTGCCCATATTTCCACCTTTATGGTGTGAAAGATGTACATGAAAATGTACTCAGTGCATTCTTGAATAGGAAATGCATGCACCGAATATCTCAATTTACATTCTGCTTTTACTCATTTACAATAAAATGGAACACAGTAAGGACTATTTCTTTATTTGGTATAGATATAATATTTCTGTAAATTTTGATAAAAAAGTGATAGAATTTTGACCAATTGGCTCATATTTTACAAAAATTAATGTTCTTATGACTTAGTAAGATTTTTGAATTTTGGAACAGAACAGCTTGCAATTCTGGAGTTGTTTTGGGGAAATAATGATTTGGAGCACAAAAACCGCCAAAAATACACAAACTCAGGAAATTCTCAGAACTTTTATTGATAGCTGCCATATGTTGCTCACGGTGAAGTCATACAGACATATGGATATATATCACACAGATTCGTTGTATCGCTGCCTGGTCCGATAATTACCAGGAGCGATCAACAATCAATGGTTAACAATGCCGTAGTAGACTTGCTTTGCTGCATATCCGATAATTGGCTTCTACTTCTTATCCCTTTAGTATTTATCGTCCCAGATTTCAGGTGACTGGCGCTTATCACTGTATGTGTTTATTCCAAAGCTCAATTAACAGCGAGTCCCAAGCATATAAATGATGATACAAATATAATCAAAATGATAACGAAAACCCTTACCCAATCTGTTCCATCCGTGTTAGCTTTAGATTGTGTTTCTATTTTCTCTCCAAGTCTTGACTGGACAATCACCTGTATGGACTGGAAATTATGGAAAAACAAAACACGATGTAATTAACCCTAACCATACAAGTCCAAATGCGTCATAGACCAGAGTTAGCAATGGTCACGAAATCGCTGCCATGGCACGTGTGCTCAGTGGCTTGACATAGTGACAGTTGGGTTGGGAAGCGAGCAAGCTTTTAGCCAGAGAGCCGTCAAGCCGTCTTTTGGACGGCCTGTCACGATAAAAGACGTCCTGTAAAATGCATAGGCCGTCAAATAAGGCGTCCAAAAATACGTTTTACCATATGAAATTCGATGTTGAATGTTAGAATTTATCTTCAATAATCATCATCATCACAAAATCTGACCAATTCATTGTACTTTATGAACTTAAAATGGGTTTTATATCGCGTTTTTTCTTCGTTCGTTCCTCAGTGAGTCGCAATTTTGTTTATAAAATAGCGCGAACGTAATCCTCGACTTCTTTGTCAAACTAATATTAATGATGCTGACGTCACGATGTTTTGATTGAAGCTGGCCTGTTCGCCCGGCCGCGAATTTGGACGCCCTACTTTCAAATCCTGGCTAAAAGCTTGGAAGCGAGAGGTCCCGGGTTCGATTCCAGGTGGAAACCCGCCAATTTTAACGTGCAGATTTCCGAGGAGATAGTTTTTAAACAGAGAATTGCTCAGTTTAAGTTAGGGTTAGGGTAACGGCACCCATAAGTATAAAATGGTGTGAGCCACATAATGATGAAATAGCTTTTAAGAAACTCATTTTGACAAGGGAGATCATCATCACCAGTTAATTTCAGTCAAAAATTATTACATGTTGGTGATTTTGTCTACGTCAATTACCAACAGGTGTGTCAAAGACTGTGTGTTGTGTTGCATTAACCCTTTGAACCCGACAAGCCGGTATACCGGCTCACATGTACATGTACCGTATACCCTATGAGCCGGTTTACCGGCTTCAAGGTCACATGTCAGAAACTTGATGTGTCTGTCAACAGGCATATCGGAAGACATCAATAAAACTTTGAACACATAGTTGATCAGCCATTCTGATCTATTTACTTGACAGAGCTGAATAATTCCTCACATTTTCGTAAATTTGATCAAATTTTCAACAAATATGGCTTTGCCCATAGACTACAACGTAAATGTCAAATATGTTGGTCAACATAAATAGTATTTTTTTGTTAATACTGGTTATTGGAACAATTGAGACTAGTGTAAAATGAAAAGGTAAAGCAAGAAAAATAAAAATAAAAGTAAGTTTAGGCGTTATGTGTTTTTTTAACTTTCAGAAGTTTCGGGTTGGCCCGGGTCAGCGGTACAGATGTATGTGGAATGACCAGGGTTCAAAGGGTTAAATCAACAAAGTCTGAGTAAGGCAACAAATTACAATAGTGTTAACTTCCACCAAAATGAGGCATAAACAAATGCCCTGGTCACATAACCTTGTGGAGAGGTACTCCTAACTATGAGTTTTCCTATGTCAAACTCATAGAAACACACATACAAACATGTTACACATGAGTCAAGTTAGTCCTGAAAATGCCTCAAAAAATCTCATGATATACATAAGCAAATAACTCAAGACCTTGGAATCGTTAATGAAACACAATTAAATAAACAATTATAGCTGACCTGATATTTGAATCCATCCATAAATGCAAAAAAATGAGGTAATTCCTGGGATAAACATCAGAGACACTGTAAAAGTGTTTGTTTATTTAGTGCAGCCATCTTCAATGATCTTGATCACATGCAAATTTCCATTGGACTGTTGTCATTGCTAGACAGAGCAAAACAATGTTGTTCAATATAGTGGAGAGGTTACATTACCAGACTTGTAGAATTCAGCAGGCACCAATCGGACACCGACCAGTGACCGACCGGTGTACATGAGCTGCAGAGATGCCGGAAGCATGTCGCAAGAATTTAATTCGAAGTTAAACCTTGTGGTTTGTATACGATGTCTTCAGTCATGGTCTATTAACGACCGCCGACCGACCCGGGTATTGCAAGAGCTCGCAAGCATTCAGCGGTGTCATACCGGTGTAGCAGGAATGTAAGTCTCCCGTTCTTATTGTCCGGGTTGTACAGTAAAGTATAGAATAGGCTAACAACTCTCACGCAACATTAGTTTCACGCTTTACTCCGTTATGGTCTATGGAAGACGGACTACCATTTCAGGGGGACTAAGATTCCTTTCACACTGGCGTTGCAGCTTCCTTCGGATTACCAGACACCCGTCGACGACCGATGGTTATGTTACAAGCTAAGCAGTTATTTGTAAACATTCGTTCCACTGTAGTCAACTTACCTTGAATGCAAGGAATTTAGTAAATTTATTGAGGTCTCTCCGTTCTCTTTCAGTCATTTGGCTCATGCTAAGCTGGTATTGGCTCAGAGGGTTACCTCGCTCGTCGGTCACACCTTTGGATAACATCTTGGGCCACCTTCTATTGGCTTCTTTATTAGATCTGGAAAAAATTATATGCAATCTTTAATACTAGGCAAGATAAGAAATGTGATGTATTTCAATAAGGCTAAAAATAAAAAATACTTGTGTTGTCCTCCGCGGCTTGGTCAAAATTTTGAAAATCTGGGATCTTTTTTTTTTTATCATGCTTTTATCATGTGTTGGCTTTGGTGAACCAGTTGATAACTTGATCTGTACATCAAATGAAATAAATGTACACTTATTTTGTGTGTTGGCTTTGGTGAACCAGTTGATATCTTGATATGTGTAATCTGTGTATAGAGGAAAAATACTTTATCATCAATAAACCTAATTTTTCTTCACTCAACAAACGTAATGAACTTGTCAGTGCATGCCGGCACAGGAAGAAACATTTATTATGTAATTTTA
>JXSR01S010471.1:4159-14268 GCA_000969725.1 Ophiothrix spiculata
GTGAACATGATGCATAAAATCAAATCTAGCTATAATTTATTTAGAAGTAAAATATTAATCAATACACAATACCGTCATTTACGGCGAGATTCAGAAGAGGATTAGCTGGAACTCAGAATTCGATCTCGACGCTGCGCGTCTCGCACGATATTTCGTAAAACTTATAGCCCGACCAATATATTTTTGTATCATGCTCAATCCATCCAATTTTACATCAATATTGATCAATACATAATTAGTTTAGATATCTGTGACGCGTGACTAAGGTTCAAATCACTTTCCCTAAAGTACACTTAATTTTTAAAAAAATGCCATGGTAAATGGATGTGACTACTACGACAAAAGACTTCATTTAATGGTATTTGCTGTGTTATTTAAGGAATGATAATAACATCAAGCTTAATAATACATTATATCATCATAAGTGTAAACATAATTAGATAAAACTCGTTGTTTAATTTTACTATAACTATCCACTTATCTAATTATACTCCAATCAGACTGCCTAAGAATCCTATAAATCACTCGTACGATTTTGTCAAAATTTTTAACAAGTCGCTTTCATTTTAGGCAACAAACATTAATTATTTTTAGTTTCCTTATGAACCTAACTGGCTGTTTTTCATACAGCAAATGGCAATGTTAACTTTTATTGATTTGAACGACGACATCGATCGCCAGACAGCTAACGACAATTCATTTGCGGCAAATACTTCCGTTTGTTTAGGAGAGCAACTTCTAAAATAAGTATCAAACATCGGGAAAACTGATAAAATGACTTGACTCTATTTGAAGCAAAATGCCCGTAAATGGAGTGAGATGCAAGACGATTTTGATAATTATATTGATAAATCATACGTGCTGAATATCTGGATGTTTATTTAAAACATGCATACTGAAAACATATTTTGGCAGCCATTTTTAAACCTTGTATGTGCTGCATTAAGGACTTTAAGCATTTCAAGTCATTTTCTATCGTTTGCTTCAAACATACATTATTTCTAATGTTTAAAGATAATGCATTTGTTATACGTAATTTTGCAGCCATTTTTGGATCTCTGTAAGGATGCCATTATGAATTTAAAACATGTTAACCACCTGAAATGGGGGAAGAATGTATCAAATGTATTCCTAAAAGCCATTTTCAAATGTTTATTCTAAACATTTGATATTCTTAATAATGATTTCAAGTCAATTTACTCAATTTTATGCAGAAAGAAACCACATATTTTCCGCCATTTTGGACATTTTTATGAGCGCTATTGTGGAATTCAATGTTGTTAACCATCTTAAATGTGGAAGAATGTTTCAATTGTGACATTCAAAGCCATTTTCTATTTATTACTTCGAAGAAGTGATGTTTAAATAATGCTGATAAAAAGTCAATTTATTTCATTTATATTCATACAAACATATTTTGGCGGCCGTTTTGAATTTGAAACACATTAATGACATAAGAAGACGAAAAATGTAATACACTGTAACCCGATACTTTCTGTTGATCATTCATGATATAGGCAAACAGTGTTTTACAAGTGGTTCTTAAAACATGAAAATAGTACAAAAATATGGTATTTTTAGCTGAAAAGGTCAAGTATGCTTCAACACCCTCGTTTTTTTTTTTTTTTTTTTCACTTCAAATTTACAATCGTTGATTATATTTCCATAGTTCTCCTTTCTCTGGTGCCCTTTTCAATTACCACTATGTTACATCC
The DNA here is from genome assembly GCA_000969725.1 of Ophiothrix spiculata. NCBI lineage: Eukaryota > Metazoa > Echinodermata > Ophiuroidea > Amphilepidida > Ophiotrichidae > Ophiothrix > Ophiothrix spiculata. The sequence continues at coordinate 5,875 of JXSR01S010471.1, forward strand.
CAAAAATCATTTTTTGATATTATACCACAGAGTAACAGGAGATGACACTGAGTTCAAAACATGGCCCAATTAGCGTAACGTGTAACGATATGTTGACAAAAACGAGGACACACGATGAAGAATACTGCACACATTGTACCCGATTAAGCGTTACACACATCAAGAACAATGTCAGGATATATCGATATTTGAGCAGGATTATTCTTTGTGTGTCCTCGTTTATTAGAGTCACTGATTACGTGACCAACGAAGAAACATCAACCACCGACTACTGAGTAATCAAATGAGCTATGAAGGATATGGGGATAAAGTGTCAGGGGCCTGGTTAAACTAATAATGTATACTTGATCTGCATAATGTTCCGTGTTATATATGTGATGACTCACCCCGAAAAGGGGGACTTTGCGACAGAACACTTTTCGAGAAACTGATGAAAATAGGCAGCAAAAAATAAGGAATATACTCGGAATTTTCAGCAGATTTTCTGTTATAAAATTCGATTGCCTTGATCAATTTTAACAAGTATGGTGTCATTTTAAAGCTTATAAAATGTTGTAACAGATGAAATGATAAAATCAAAATTGATATAATCTTCAAAGTCCCAAATTTCGGGGTGAGCCATCACATATTAATCATCCATAATTATGTCTTTCTGAGTAGTGGATGCGTTATCCACACGCCTCGCGTTTTTAATGCATCCCTGTCTCATTATATGCAAAGTTTGTTCTTTATTCAATATGTTTTATAGTTATATACGGTATTGTTTTTTATATATGTTAGGAGAAAACAAATAAATTCAACTGAAACTGGTTTACGAATTAGTTACTAAAACTGTTATTATTCATTACGAAACACTTAAACCAACCTATTGTGTATGATACATAAGTTTAAACAGATAAAGACGCACAAAGTAATGCCATTCCGTCAGCTGTTCAATAATTGTGCTTAACGAAACTATACACGATTATTCAATCTTTTTAAATATATATTTTTCAAAACTTACATTTGATTAAAATCTCAAAATGCTCTGATCGAGTCCGATGTAATGCTGCCCTGCTGATAGCTCAGGATGAAAAAGCAATTCTGAGTATCGGTATAATAATAATGCAGGTTTTCTTTAATCGTATACACGTGGTACAGGCCTACCAGTATAATCGTAGATTTCTTGGCATTCATAATTATTTTAATCAAGTAAATGAGTTTTAAATCAGTCTTAATAATTTTATTCCCATCCAACTTACCAAAATCAAACTCGTGTCTTGCTTTACACGTTAAAGGTCAGAAACTTAACTAGCGACAAAAATACAGTAAAAACATTTATGAAACAATACACACGTAATAATAATAATAATAATAATAATAATACACAGTATTTATAGAGCCCCTTATAGACCATTCTTTTAATTGACATACTCCCGCCGTTGATGGGGTAAGTCAACAGAATGGGACGGAGAATCGGAACTCAGAACGAGGCCAAGTATGATATATACCCTACTTGCCCTCGCTCTGAGTTCCGTTCCCCGTCCGATTCTGTGGATTTACCCCATCATCGGCGGAAGTATGTCAATTATAAGAATGGTCTATACAACTGTTTCAAAGCGCTCTGGCTCATTCCAGTGAAAATTAAACTTTTTTGACTTCAAGCAAAAAAACAGTTTTTTTATTCGACCACATAAGCAGGTTTTTCAATCATACGTTTCTTACTTGATATACGTGAAAAGTATTTTCCAATCAGAAAATTTAAAAAATGTCCGTGCATGAATGAGCACATGTTTTATTTCAAAAATGTCCCAAACGTTACCAAACAAAACATTGCATTAAAGGAAATCCTGACTATAGAATTTCATACTACTTTTATGTAATATTTGTGGATAATCATCTGTGAAAAGCGCAATAACAATTCGCTAACATGTAAGAGAATTTTCACTTTGAAGTCATTTGGAGCAAAAAACATTTCCTTGCGATGTCACAAACGTTTCGGTTACCGAACGTTACATGAACTTTTTTTCAGTATTTTGGCAATTAATTTAATCTTTAAACACCTACATGTCTTGATCCCACCAATGAGCACCATTATCAACAACATATTCGTGGATATAATGTTTATGCTAGGTTCTGTGGCCGTTTAGAAGTGAAATTTCCCAATTTTTCGGTCACAACCGTTACTTTGGAAATGACCCGCTTCCTATTATTACGCTGCCGTCAGGAAACCGTCACAATCATTTGTATCTATCTATCTGCATTTAGATTGTAGCCAATTGTAATGTTTCTTATAACAGCTTCCCAATAACGCTCGGGTAGACGAAGCAATGATAATTAAATGCCTTGCCAAGGAAATAACCCGTTGCCCGTAGCGGGGTTCGAACTCACGACCTACTGATTCGTAGGCCTGCACTTCCATTAGACCACACGAGCTCCTAAATCAGAGCTTTTGATTTTTTGAGTGTGTGTACGGGGCCCGGGGCCACTCAAGTATATTGTTGCAGACATAGCGTGACCAAGAAAAATGTGAATTACGGTTGTTATTTTAGGATTGAAGGTTGAGTCAGGTGACACCATTTAAAGTATCAAAACAACGATTTTCAAGAAATAGGGTACTTTTTCAAACCCAAGTGTGAAAACGGTAATGAAGTGTTAGGAGGGGTGACTGCTAGTAGGACACTTCATGGTTATAAATAGCACCCCCTCAAAAAGGAGAAAAATTCAACTCAGGACTTAAGTACCTGACTTGTCTAATCCAAGAATTTAGTACATCGTTAACGGGTATCAAGAAAAATCTTACATTGCCAATAAAGCATTGTGGACTTCTACGAGTTACGAGATACAAGTAAAATACGATAGTTTTAAAATGTCATATGTTAAATTGAAAAAAAAAACAAATGATGTCAAGTTTTTAAACCAAATGTAAAATATACATAACGATTTTCATATCTAAAATGCTACCTCATTATAATAATAAAGCATCAAAAATGATGATATACCCAAAATTAGAAGTAGAGTTCATATTTTCCGAGTCCTACAGTTTGATATGCAATTACAATTATGCTAAAGATAACATGGTTAAAGAGAGACCGTAAGTTTCTACCTCCCGATCAACGATCAAAGGTCGTTACTGATAAGACAAAAACACACCACCACCAACGCTCTTAATTTGCTGACAAGCTATCCCAAAACGTACGGTAAGTTAATGTCAATGAATGCAATAAATATTTACCAAATTCGATATTTACAGAAAACATATACTTCTAGCACATTGCTAGTGAATTTCAAATTGTATTTTTTTCTTTCAATTGAGATCATAAACAAAATGCAGTCCAGGACCTGCATTTTCCTTAAATATGGCCTCTCTCTATTATGTTGATACTCCTTTCTACGCTCACCACTATTAAAGATGAATAACGACGAAGCCAATCGCTCGTTTGGTCCTTGTATATAAACCCAACACTGTGTATAGAGGGGAGCGTATCCAAGCAGTTAGGGCACGGTAATACCGAGGTTGAAGGTTCGAGCACCGGTAGCGGCACTGCCGGTGTCATGAATGCTACAGTCCTACCCATTTATTGTCCGGGTACCTATATATTTGTTTAGTATGTACTTTGTACGTGTATCGATCACACAGCAAGGTCACGCTTTACTCCGTTGAAGGCAATGGAGGGGGGCAAACAAATATATAGGTACCCGGACAATAAATGGGTAGAGGGGGGCAAGAAACTTTACTCTAATTGCTCCGTGGTTCGGAAGTCGCATATAGCCGTAGGTCCCCTGTGCGAATGCTCCTTCTCGGGAAGCTGCATACAGTGTATACCTGATGAGTCTATCTGTACGTATGCCAGAGGTGTGATTGCATTTAGAGTCATAACTTGAGTAAATAACAATTGATTAAGTGATTCAGATCAGTCAGGGGAACTCACTCTAAAATAAATGATCTATCTATGTAGCTGCTTTCACACTCTTACCTAAACTTGGACTTTAAAACTGATTGTTCTTACACTTTTACCTGATCTTCTTTTTGCATTCAAAACTAAATTAAAAAAAATATTGGAGCCCTGTTGAAGATAAGCTTCCTTTAGTTTACTTGGTACAACGTACCAAGTTGGATTTCCTTGGCGAAAGCCTAAACAAGGTGCCATTGACATTGAAAATCGTTAGCAATAATATTTGAAATTGATGCAAATTACGCTCATATCCTTCAACTGAATATTAGAGAACCAAATTTATGACATATTGACTCGAGTTATTGTGAAAATCTATAACAAAATCTGCAACATCTTCTCCATACAAGCTTTGAGTAACAAGTTGAATCTAATAATTGTCTTAATATCACTCGTTTATAAATTCAAGGCAATTCATTGGTTTATTGCCGTTTGCAGGGTTTTGATAGTTTTTACCATCACCCCCTCTGTGTGATGGTAGAAATTATAACTGTGCTGCACTGAAATACGCATGCACCAAGTAACGGACTCGTAATTGTTTTTTCCAAGATCAACTCAACCGCTTTTGGATGATCATGATGATGAAGTTAATATTTGTATACTGAAGTGTACATGTGCACATACTATGACTAATGTCAAATGTTTTTGCCAAATTGCACATAAACCAAATAGGTCTTTTAAAAGCACTTCTTAAAAGCTCTAATTTAGCTTTAATTATATATCTTATGTAATCATGGTAATAAACGTTTCTTTATATTGCAGTGTCCCCATCCCCATGTTGTTATACGGCTACCAGTAATAATAACACCCTAAATGCACGGTAATCAAGCTTGGTTAATCATTTATGGTATAATTTAATAACCCTGATGAGCACTTATAAGTAGCAGAATCTCTAAATCTGCGGAAGACAATGAATAGATTAAGGGAAATTTGGTTATTATTTTCGTGTTTTTCGGGTAAGTTTTGTTTTTATCTTTAAAAACGTTTTAGAGACAATATTCAGCGTTGTTAGCCATTACCATCACTGCGACATAGTATTTTTGTCTCCAGTGAGCTGTATTTTGTGATTTGACTTAGTATATACTGGAGTGCGTCGTTGTGTCATGCGCTGTCCCGGTGTAACAGTAAGCTTAGTCAAGTCCGCCTTCCATAGATCAAAACGGAATAATGCGTGAAACTAATATTGCGTGAGAGTTGGTAGCCTATACTTTACTGTACAACTCGGACAGTTAGATCAGAGGGACTATATTGTTCCTATCACACTGGTGTTATAGGAATCACAGTCCCCCTGAGGGATGGTACAATTTGTGACCCCACTTCTGTGTGACCCCACTTTTGTGACCCCACTTTATTCTTGCTGAAATTTGATATACATGTATTCTTGGGCATCCTGCGCAACATGAACACATTTTAAAAATCATCCAAGGTCATTAAGGGGGTCTTAAGGGGATCAAACATCAAATTCTAAAAATACTCTGATTGACCTGAAATTTGATCTAAAAATGCTCCGATTGACCTGAAATTTGATATGGATGTACTTTAGGACATTCTGTGCAACATAAACACATTTAAAAAATCATCCAAGGTCATTAAGGTGGTCAAAAATGGTGAAAGGTCAAATTGGCAAATATTGATTTTGATTATTGACCGGAGCGGGGTTGAAATATTTTCAAATTTGATCCGGAAATGACCCTTAATGACCTCTGAAATGTGTTTATGTTGCTCAGGATGTCCTAAAGTACATCCATATCAAATTTCAGGTCAATCGGAGCATTTTTAGAATTTGACGTTTGACCCCCTTAAAACCCCCTTAATGACCTTGGATATCTTTTAGAATGTGTTCATGTTGTTCAGGATGTCCTAAAGTACATCCATATTAAATTTCAGCAAGAATAAAGTGGGGTCACAAAAGTGGGGTCACGGAAGTCGGGTCACAAATTGTACCATCCCGTCCCCTGACCTTACTCAGTAACTGTCCAGGTTGTACAGTAAAGTATAGGCTAATAACTCTCACGCAACATTAGTTTCACGCTTTATTCCGTTATGTAAGACGGAGATTGAATCCAGGGGAACCTTAATTACTTTTACACCGACTTGTTTTTCAACCGCCTTAATTAGAAAATAAGGTCAATCACTGACGCTGTTTATTTCTAATTCTAATTAAAAATGTGGGTATCAGCCTTTGTTTTCAAAATGTTAAGATGAACAATTATCTGCCTTTTCAATCATCTCATTTAGAAAAGGTGACATTTGTTCAATGATCCTACTTGGTAATTGTCTGCCTTTTATCATCACTGCACAGCTTAGAAAAGGTCTGATATTATGCGTTTTTCATTTATTTCTAGAAAAGGTGGGCACTTTTCTGGGTAAGTTTTATTTGCATTCTACCTTCTGCATTCTACCTACTACCTACCGCATTCTGTAACTCGTAATCACTGAGTTTGTCACTTGTAAGTTACCTAAAGGCTGACCTTGTTTGTCAGTGGATATAATAGAAAAGCACAATGTTTATGCAAATCTCGCAAATCCAGTCTGTCAGACTGAAAAATCAGTGAATAGGCCTGCAGTTGTCATGCTTTTGAAATCAATTCACTAGACAAGGACAAACTTGAAACATGGGTGATCTACAAACCTGACCCCCTGAAGGGGGGAACTCCTCACTCGGTAACTAGGAATAAAATAGGCTGGTTTTATGAACTTTTACAGGGTTTCAGCTGGGGTGTGATTACTGTCGATGTACGTTTACTTACCATATATATATAAGCGCCATTGCTCTGACTTTGGTTGCTGTTATTAGGGTAAAGAGTCTCAAGTATTAAAGGGTATTTAAAAAGAATGAGTGGATCCAGTGTTGTTTTTTTTCTTGAAATTTTTGATGTGGAGGGGATGTCAAATTTTCGCGGACATAATGCTGTTCCCTTTATGGAAGATGCACTGTAACTAAATTTTATGGACTTGACTTTTTAAGCCGGGGAATGGTATTTGTTTAAGATTTGAGACCTATTTGTTCACTCCTTTTCTATGTGATAATTTAAAGTGATATCCCTGGTAAGTGTTTATTTGAAATAAATAACCTCCAGTTTAATAGCATTTTGTAAAGCAAATTATGCAAAGCCAAAAACTGTTATGTCATGTTGGTTGAATGATAAACAAATGTCCATATAATGGCCAAATTAATTGTAAAGCATTGAGTAAAAACTGTAAGGTCACACATTATAGAAGATATACAAACAACATACATGAATCTTATTTAGGCCAATTACATGACCTTTATACAAATGAAACTCGCATTTATTAACTCATCAACAGAATGCAGTATGTGGTAGGTAGTAGGTAGAATGTAGTATGCAAATTAAACTTACCGGCACTTTTCTGCCTTTTTTCAATAATATTATTTTCAAAAAGGAGCATAGTCTGCCCTTTTAGACAATCTTATTTAGAAGAGGTGGTCAATTGTCTGCCTTTTCCCTCGGATTAGTTTTGAAAAACGCAAGTGAAAAAAGTCGACGACCTAAATCAAAAAATCTATTTTTTCAAATATCTTATTTATTTAAAGGTGGTTGTCTGTCTTTGCCATGGTGATTTTGATTAGATGAAAAACTAACTGCACTTGCTCAATCGTCTGCATTTTTGAATATTCATGTAAAAAAATGTACAATTATCTGATTATCAGCCCTTGCATACTACAATTGGCAAAGCAACAAACGCATTATAATAAGACAATCTAAACAATAATACTAAAAAGCACTTCATTTGAGTTGCAAAAAATATGATGGTTTTACTTAATTAACTTCAGGTTTGGTTCTTAGCCTGCCGAATTGTAACTTCGAGCAGCGATTAAGTCGTTGGTGCGGATGGACCCAGGCGTTGGATGATGAATACCAATGGAAGGCCAGACAATATCCGACATTCGCTGTCAATACTGGACCTCAGGCTGACCACACGACAGGCAGTAAGTATCAGCTAAAACGGTTCTCGACTCATATTTGTTATAAGAAATACCAATTGTAACTATATGGTCAAATCCAAAAACAGTGTGTATTTCATGTTCCGCTTTATAAACGAAAAGTGTAAATATTGGTAATTTTGTTATTGTGTTTATTTATTTTATCCGCCTTGAAAACACCTTTCACGCCATACATAATTCACCCCTCTTCTTAGAGAAAATAAAATTCTAGAAGCAATTTACATGCCATTTTAGGCCATTTTTAATGTGGAAAATATTTATTTTTGTAGAAAGTAGGTAGAAAAATTAATTTTGAATTAAATACTGTTTTTCAAGTTACCATATGTATCAGGAAAATATATTCTTAGTTTTATTGATCCTGTGTTATGCATTGATTTTTAGGATATTTTTTTCAAGTGGTAAATTCAATTGTTACCTACGAATCCAAAATGCTTAAAACTTAAAAATTAAAGGGAATAAATAGGGTATATAGTGTAGTATTTGCTGTATGCAAAG
>JXSR01S010471.1:16589-31084 GCA_000969725.1 Ophiothrix spiculata
GCGGTATTGACTAGAGATCCCGTCTATAGCTGCTACTTCAATTAAAATGAACTTTTAGAATGGGCTAAGTATTTTGATGTATCTATCATTGAATGCGTTTTATTTTAACTATCAAGAAACATTCCGGATTTTGAATAATAAGTTCTAACATTGAAGGCTTATGATATCCCCACGACTGTCATGACATTTTGGTACATAGTTCTCACATAACAGTTCTAACATTGAAGGCTCATACGATATCTCCACGACTGTCATGACATTTTGGTACATATAAAGTTCTCACATAATAAGTCCTGACATTAAAGGCTCATATGATATCCCCACGACCGTCATGACATCTTGGTACGTAATTCTCGTATAATAAGCCCTTGACAATTATCCACTTTGCTATTCATGTGAAAAAAAGGAAGGTTATCGATGAGCATTCAGTTCGAGTAGGTTGATCATATTCCATTTGCCGCTATTACTGGAATATTATCTAACAATTTACAAATTTATGCACGAACAAACATACCAACACATGAATTGTCATGAGGACCTCTTTACTAACATGATAAACTACTGTGAACCTTGCAGTATCTTTATTTGATGTTCAGCAGATTCTCAAATATCAAATTTAATGACTGGAGGACAAATGATATCTTTGATCAATCAATGACAAATTATATAATGTTCCGGTGATCTCCGGGGAATGATTGTTGTCGTCTTCGTTTGGCACGAAGTTATTACCTATACATACGTATTCCCAGTAATAAAACAGAGCATCGAAGTTGGACACATCTTGCAAAAACTTGGTTGGAAAGCGCGGATCGTACCGACAGTGGTTTCCAAACAGTGGGTACCATTTTCGTAGCAAAGAAAGTACCGTGAATGGAAAATCTGCTACAAACATTCGAACCATAATTAAATGAGCCACCAAATTGCTACTTCAGATTCTTGACGAGCAATTGAAATTAAAAGAGCGGCAGATAAATTGATGCTTTGATCAGTATGTGTTGTGATTCCTTCTCATCTATTTATTCCAAGGACCATATAAGCAACTCAGTATCAGGACCTTGCTATGGATGGATATAAGCTGATGATAAGTATTAATGGAAGGCTACAATATCTGGAGTATCTATCAAGCCGTAGTTGTACCTAAGTATTAGATGATGAGTATTATTAGAAGACTATAGCCAATATCCAAAATTCTCCCCTTATACCCGGCTGCAGACCCGGGGCTTCAGGCCAACAATACCATATCAACTAGAACGATTCTCGAGCTTTGTGGTTTACATGAAAATTGACGAATCAAATCGGGATGCAGTCCACTCTAGTTTATATTGAATAACCATTACCAACTTGACCATAAAATAAAAACCTTGGAATTGACCCTACTGCTCTATATGTGTGCCGCCGCGGCAAAAGGGTACAGTTGGGTCAAAACCAAAATATGGAGATTTTCATATGATGGTAAAGCTCATTTAATTTCCTTTTCAATGATACCAAAATCATGCAAATCGGAGCTTTGGTTGACGAGTTTTGGCAAATTATAAAATCGTACTCACAACCGTTTGTCAAAACTAGTTTGTGAGAAAAAGGCTGTTAAAGGTAGGCCTGTTTGTCCATTCGATTTTGTGTGCAGTCTGAATAGAGTATGAGCAAATTTCCATAGCAAACACCATCATGACCATGTTCCCATTTGTTTATCGACTTGAAATTTGGCTCAATGGAAGACGATACCTTGAGTAATATAATAATAATTTTTGGACTCAATATCACGTTTCGTTATTGCATAATTAATTATCACAATCGTACTCATAACCGTTTGTCAAAACACAAATTTTCAAATTTTCATGATGAAAACGATTCGACATAGCGATATAAATCACACTTTTTTACAAGTTTGTCGTTATTTTTGATTAACCATCTTTACATTTTGGATTACAAAGGGTTCAAAGATTTCATTTCCACAAAAATCTCTAAATTGACTTTCCCATCATATTTTGGTATATTTCAACTTTACCGGCCTCTAGCGCAAAATGGAAGTTGCCGACAACTGGACCCTTTTGCCGCGACGGTACACATATTTCCTTTCACACCAGAAGACACCAGAGGAATTTTTGGAAAATCTAAGATTTCAGGTGTGTCAAGTGAACAGATCGTACATCAGTTTTTGACAATAAACTCAAATGATTTTCCAGATACACTGTCCATGCTATGACAAGACGTAATGTTAGTATTGTCTATTATTTAAAATTTGACTTAAATTGTACATACTCTGGACGTTACGAATACGTAGTATTGGAGTTTGAACAATCATTTTTGATTATGATGACAATGAAATTTTTAAAGGAATTTGCCGCATGTAACGATTATTTTTGTTTCTTTTACAACAGCTGGATATTATATCTATACTGATTCCCGTGACGCAGAGGCAGAAGGATGGACTGCTCGCATAATAAGTCCTGACATCGAAGGCTCATATGCTATCCCCACGACCGTCATGACATTTTGGTACGTATATAGGAGAGGGCCTAGAATTGATCCCTGAGGAACTGAACCATTGATTGGTGAGGTTCCTGATGACTGGCCAGATAAGACCACTTTGATTGATCGGTCTGTTAAGTAGCTTCTAATCCAGGTTAGCAGCTTTCCACACACCCCTTTTCTAGTGAGTTTGGAGTAAGGGCAATTGTGCCAGACCTTGTCAAAAGCACCTTTGATGTTCAGGGTAATTAAACACACTTCACTTGAAGGCGCATATGATATCCAAACGACCGTCATTACATTTTGGTACATAGTTCTCGCATAATACATTCTAACATTGAAGGCTCATATGACATCCCCATGACTGTCATGACATTTTGGTACGTAATTCTCACATAATAAGTCCTGACATCGAAGGCTCATATGATATCCCCACGACCGTCATGACATTTTGGTACGTTCTTGCATAATAAGTTCTAATATAGAAGGCTCATATGACATCCTCATGACTGTCATGACATGTTGGTACATAATTCTCACATAATAAGTCCTGGCATCGATGGCTCATATGATATCCCCACGAACGTCATGACATTTTGGTACGTTCTCGCATAATAAGTTCTAATATCGAAGGCTCATATGACATCCCCATGACAGTCATGACATTTTGGTACGTAATTCTCCATCGATGGCTCATATGATATCCCCACGAACGTCATGACATTTTGGTACGTTCTCGCATAATAAGTTCTAATATCGAAGGCTCATATGACATCCCCATGACAGTCATGACATTTTGGTACGTAATTCTCACGTAATAAGTTCTAACATTGAAGGCTCATATGATATCCCAATGACCGTCATGACATTTTGGTATATATATAGTTCTCGCATAATAAGTTCTAATATCGAAGGCTCATATGATATCCCAACGACCGTCATGACATTTTGGTACGTAGTTCTCGCATAATAAGTCCTGACATTGAAGGCTCATACGATATCTCCACGACTGTCATGACATTTTGGTACATATATAGTTCTCACATAATAAGTCCTGACATTAAAGGCTCATATGATATCCCAACGACCGTCATGACATTTTGGTATATATATAGTTCTCGCATAATAAGTTCTAATATCGAAGGCTCATATGATATCCCCGCTACCGTCATGACATTTTGGTACGTAATTCTCACATAATAAGCCCTGATATTGAAGGCTCATGTAATATCCCCACGACCATCATAGTACTCTTCATGACATTTTGGTACATAGTTCTCGCATAATAAGTTCTGATATCGAAGGCTCATATGATATCCCCACGACTGCCATGACATTTTGGTACGTAATTCTCACATAATAAGCCCTGAAATTGAAGGATCATATGATATCCCCACGACTGTCATGACATTTTGGTTTGTAGTTCTCGCATAATAAGTCCTGGCATTAAAGGCTCATATGATATCCATATGATCTTCATGACATTGTGGTAGGTACGTAGCTCTTGCACAATACGTCCTGATATTGAAGGTTTGGACCAAGTGTACTTTAGGTCCCATCCAGAATTTTTAAGTTTAGGGTTAAGGGTTAGTGTTAGTTTAAAGTTAGGGTTAGGGTTTAGGGTTAGGGTTAGTTTTAGGGTTAGGGTTTAGGGTTAGGGTTAGGGTATAGTTTTTGATAGGACCTAAAGTATACTTTTTCCGAAGGCTTTAATTAACAAATCCTTTTTTTTTTCTGTATTTCAGGTACAGCATGTGGGATGAGCTTGATACCTCAATGGGAACACTCAATGTGTACATCATGTTCAATGATAAAATAGAAACGACACCAGTGTGGTCAAGGTCTGGGTCAAGAACTAAGAAAGGAGAATGGAAAGAGGCTAGGATACCGCTATACTCGGCCGGCCCTTTCAAGGTTAGTGCATGGTTAGTAGTTGGGTTAGGATGTGAATTACAAAATAAGTGGGAATGACCCAATGGTAAAGGAAAGGTATTTTGGTGTTAAACTATAGTACAATCTGTCTGATTAGGTAGCGGATCCAAAGAGGGGCGTAGTCAAGTACAGGGATGCCAGTGGTCAGCAATAATTTTGCATAGTAAATCTTTTTGGGGTAAATTGCAGGAAATTACTTGAAAATCATTCAAATAGTAGGAATTCCTGCAATTGCAGGAAAACTGGCATCCCTGCAAGTACTGTATAATTAATGTTGTAATGACAAAAAAGGGGGATTTGGCTAACCGTTGTTTTTGACCTATCAATTAATCAATAATGTACTTGCATGACATGCATACTCCATGAAGGAGTATTCGTACAGGGGACTGAAGTGACTTCCGAACCACGGAGCAAGGAGAGTAAAGTTTAGGAGATGTAAACCACTGCACCCAGGGCTCCGCTTGGCCACGATTGAAGGTGAATCAGGTGATGCCGTTTAGGGTATCAAAAACAGCTACTGTCAAGAATAGCGTACTTTTTCAAACCCTAGTGTGAATATGCTATTTTGTAAAATCCCCATGAATTGGGGGGAAAAGTCACACAAAAACCAAACTTAGGCTTTTGGCTTCAGAAGAAATCATCCTTTAGGGGTACAGTTGCTAGCAAGTATACCCTATTGTGGTAGCTGTGGTCTTCAAATTCAGGATCCTGTAATTACGAAACAACATCTATATAAGGTTCAAAAATAACAATGTCAGGGCTGTGAGTGGATGTTTGAAAAAAATCTGAAAATAACAAAAAAAGTTGAAATTATGACTCTTTTGAAGGCATGAACAAATCTGAAATCAGATTGAAATCTGAACTCTCACACCCCTGCAATGTATAAGACACCTTTGTTAGACCTGTGCTACTATTTTGCATTTTTAGATCGTTTTTGAAGGCATACGAGGACCTGGCACTGCTTCTGATATTGGTATTGATGACATATCCTTCACGCAAGCTCGTAAGTAATGCACTTGACCAAAACCTTAACTTGATCTTCTCTTTCTGAACCGACAATGCTCAATTTTCATTAACATGAGAGGAGAAAAACACAATCATTTCATTTCATTAAAGGTTTATTAACAACTGTTATTGCAGCAAAAAGAAGCTGAATTACAACAATTTTACAATTTTGACATTAAAATATAAACACCCCAATAGCAAAAATATATATTCTACAAAAATGTTTGCAACCTTACTTATCATCACTCATTCAACATCCACTGAACTATACTTTCAAGAGCACCCACTCTCCTCAACCACGCTCACAAACACTACCCACACACCAAAGAACCTCCTTTTACTGTCATCAGCAGCATATATAAAAAAGTCATACACAAATTGATGCCCATGATTCTTTAATGCAACGGTCGCTACCCCAGCCGGACACCGGACCGGAAACGTAATTCTTGGGATATTGAGTTATGTCAAGTAATTGTCTTGACAAAAATGATCTCCTCTTCAATTTAATTTGACCCCCGGGGGGGCCACTTGGCTATAATGGTGTACACATGCGTGAACAAAGGTTTTCAAAATACCCCCTAAACACGTTTTTCGAGTAGCCTTAAAAATTACCCCTAAACGAGGATTTCACGACGTTACTCCTTTCATTTTACCCCCTTAACAAGTTTTTCTAAATAAACACCCCTTAAACAAGTTTTAACCCTATGCCCTGAATAAAATATAAAAATTGTCCCCAAACACATTTGGTCGGATTTTGAAAATATACCCCTTTTTGTTGAAAATCAGTGCTTTCTGACCCCTAAACGCGAAACGTACGGACCGTGCCTCATGACAAAAATACCCCCCTTTTTCCGTGTTTTTTTGTTCACGCATGTGTACAACAGTATGGCTAAGTGGCCCCCCCGGGATTTGACCTTAAAACACCAATCTGTTTATTTAACCCTGTTTAATTCAAAATTTTATTTTGGTGTATAAGTTCCATGTTTGTTCTTTTAATGTTATTTTCTTTGTATGGTAATAAATCTTACACTCTTGAAAACATCTATCTTTTGCAAACAGCGCTACCCGAAGGTTGCGATTTTGAAGGAAGCGATTTTGGTCCACTTTGTGGATTTTATCAAGAAGATGAAACAGACGACTTTGATTGGACTCTCAATTCCGGAGAAACTCCCTCTCTAGACACAGGGCCGCTGACTGACAACACTTATGCAAATGATTCAGGTGAGAGAGAGAAATATTGTGACAATAAGGTTATGAAGCTTGAGTATAGGGAATAAACCCAGAGTGTGCTAGGAGCTGTATATATCCTGACCCCCAGAAGGCTACTTATAGGGACGTGCCGCAAATTCGGGAAGTAAAATCGGGGAGCTCTCTGTAATTTCAATTGGCCCCTTATCGTCGCAAAAGTTGATATTTTGGTGGGTTTTTTTTCTTTCAAATTGTTCCAAATTTTGTGCAAAACATTGTTCGGAATTTCTTCACAACACCTTTGAAAATTTGAATCAAAATAGCACAAATTTGGGATGAAAAATGTAATTTTTGGATCAATTTGACAGAAACAGTTTTGGTACATGGATGGGTCCCTTTTTTCTTAAAAATTGGTATTTGGATGGGTGGTTCTGCTCATGTGAATATTCCCTATCGTGAAATCAACCTTAATTCTATTCTTGAAAAACATAGGCTTACGAAAAAGAATCACGGTAAATGACTAGTATTAATTAATAATTTTACTATTACATTTGGTGGGTCCAAATTCTTGGTAAATGTGGATATATTACACGAAAAACGTACATGGACTGCAATGAAAGGGATCATGAATTACACAGATAGCTACTATCTCTGGAATTACAACTTATATGCGAAACAATAATTTATTGGACAATGTAAATGAAAATTCATATTGCAGGGCCAATTAATTGTAAATGCAACCCCATTATGTATATTTGTTTGTCATACCCAATGATTTTCTATAATGTTTTCCATCGATCCCTACCCTGACCTTTATTATAAACAAAATTCATAGTGCAGGGCCCATTGTTTTCAATGCAACTTCTACCATGAATTTGTGTTTAAATTGTCCACTAAATTTTAGTTTTCCCTTAAGGTAAGCGCTTCGTCATTTTTGTAGTTTGTAGACATTTCCATTCATAATTTTTCTCATGGTGATTGGTTTTTAAGAATGGTGTAAACTTTCATTCTGAATGAACATTTTCCCACATATAATTTCACCCTTGTGTGTATCGATCATAACCATCATTGAAAGAAGAGATTAGCTTGCCATGAATAGATCTAGGCCGTAGAATCAATATATCAAACATTATACTACCCATCAGTAAGCACTTGAAAATGTGCAATGGGTGAAAAATAGGTCTCCATTTAATACATACATATGGGTAGCGGGTTGGCGCAGCGGTATTTACCTCGTCTTGCACCAATGAGGTCCGGGTTCGAGTCCTACGCCCGGCGCTTTATGTGCATTTGGTTTTCAGTCCATGCTCGCTTCCGCAGGTTTTTCTCCGGGTGCTCCGGTCTTCCTCCTGCATTCAAAACTGAATTTAAAAAACATCTTGGAGCCCTGTTAAAGATAAGCTTCTTTCAGCTTACTTGGTACCAAGTACCAAGTTGGGTTTCCTTGGCGAAAGCCTAAAGAAGGTGAAGGTGATTCTTCATAATGTGAAAATTTAGAATGACAATTCTCATTCACAGTTACTCCATTCTTAAAAACCAATCACCATGAGAAAAATTATGAATGAAAATGACTACAAAAATGACAAAGTATATCTAGCGCTTAACTGCAGATTTGAACTGACCCGATCATTTCATGACCACTTCTCTTTCAGGTCACTACATATTCATAGAGACAACACGAGCTGACGAAGAGAAAACAGCACATCTTGAAAGCTTTGAATATTTCAAGCAACCTGGTCGATGTACCTTGGAGTTTTACTACCACGCATTTGGGCCCGATATTGGTGGCCTGGATGTTTATATCCAGGATGTCAAGACAGATTTTAGGATATCAAGAAGCCAAGACAGCTGGAATAGGGCTAGGATTGATATGACTGATATTGCTGGCAGATATACGGTATGAGACGTCGCTTTGGGCTATGTGTACATTAGGTCATATCTTGAATTAGGGTTTGGGGTTAACTATAGGGTTAGATTTTTATAGCCTCATGATTCAATTAAAGGTGTAGGTTCCCATCTTAGTGTGTGTGTAATTTAGTTTTAACTGATTGACTTTGACCTCTGGAATGCATATTGTGGAATTTTAACCTTGCATGCAACCCTGGGGATGAGGCTGTTATGAAAATACAAAAGAAATGGAAAATAGGTATACCAATAATTTTACATTTTATGCTATATCTCCGAAAGTATAAAGAATTTGGAGGTGAAATTTTGGGTTTAGAATCAGAAAAATATGGGCTTTGATATGGTATCAAAAAATATACTACTTCCGGTTGAGCCCAGGGGGATGAGAATGTGATCGGAACCTACACCTTTAAGGGTAAAGAGCAGGTTTAGTTGAGGGTTTAGGTGTTTATGGTTAAAATTTTAATAGGATTTCCACATCTTGTATATAAGAGATGAATATTGTGCTCATAAATGATCTGAAATTCATGCTAAACCAAAATTTTTGGTCCACCTAAATGCCAACCTAAACAGATTTTGCTACATTTTCCATACCCTAGAATGGGATTTTTCAAAATTTAGCAACAAATTAATACCCTAATCAATTATAGCAATATAAAATTGTGTACAGCTAAAAGACATACCATTTGTTTCTTGATTTTTGCTATTTTTGACACCCTAAACATGGTCCCCCTCCCCTCCCCAATGGTATGAGATGTTGCTTTGGGCTATGTGTACATTAGGTCATATCTTGAATTAGGGTTTGGGGTTAACTTTAGGGTTAGATTTTTATAGCCTCATGATTCAATTAAGGGTAAAGAGCAGGTTTAGTTGAGGGTTTAGGTGTTTATGGTTAAAACTTTAATAGGATTTCCACATCTTGCATTTGAGAGATGGATATTGTGCTTATAAATGACCTGAAATTGACGCTAAACCAACATTTTTGGTCCACTTAAATGCCAACCAAACAGATTTTGCTACATTTTCCATACCCTAGAATGGGATTTTTCAAAATTTAACAACAAAATAATACCTTATTCAATTATAGCAATATAAAATTGTGTACAGCTAAAAGACATACAATTTGTTTCTTGATTTTTGCTATTTTTAACACCCTAAACATGGTCCCCCCTCCCCTCCCCAATGGTATGTGGTTGCAAATTTGTGGACAACTTCATGAAATAAGCATGGTTCACGAACCAGTAGTCTCGCCTGCGTATCGACCGCCTACTGAATTGACCGCCTTCTTAATCATTCAGTAGTGGGGTGGAATAGGATAGGGTAGGAGTAGGGTATGCGTATTGAGCGCTTTCTTAATTGATTGCTACATAATTATTCAGTGCGTGTTAATTCCCTCAGATTTGGTAAACAAGCACTATGGTCTAAGTCAGGGGTTCATGAGTTATGAGCTTGACCTCAAAATGACCTCGGATGACCTCAGGTCAACTTTTTGAACAATTTTAAAAAATTGACCTCAAATGACCTTTTGACCTTGAATGACCTTCACCGCACCCCCCAAAAAGGCGCGGCGCGTGTCCTAATCCCGAACCCCTTCATGTCACCAAGTTTCATTACAACAGCCCTTATGGTTTAGGAAATATACTTAAAATACCAAATCACGCATAAATTATGCAAATTAGGTACTTCATATGCATAGTTTGCGTTCAAATTGTACGCAGCGCCAGTTCAGCGCCAACCCTACCCACTCACTAAATATCATCAACATAGGGCATACGGTTTTCGAGATTTGCTCCGGACAAGAAATGTGGACGGCGGACGTCGGACAGTTTTAAGGAATGGTATGTCTCTTCTGAAAAATTTTCAGGCGAGACAAAAAGGGTTATAATTAATAATGGATATCTGCTATTCTTGTAGGGCAAGTATATATTTACAGTTTCCCTTTTTCTAACATACAGATTGGTTTCACAGGAATCCGTGGAGATGACAATCTTGGTGACATTGCTATCGATGACATTCGGATATTTGGGGGTAGTTGTTTTGGTAAATATCCTATGCTTTTATTTTTTTGAGAGTCTTTTGTAAAAATGCATTCATAAAAGTTCACATTTTTTCATTTCCTTTTTTAAGATCACTGATCGATACAGCAGATTGAGAAAAATGTCACAGATGACGATCTGATCCGATGTAAGGAAATATCAGATCGATCAGAATCGGACGATCATATCGGTTCAAGAGTAGAATTTCAATTGTTGATATTGCCTTACTCAAGTAAACAGAAGCAAAAATATATATGCTTAAGTTTCGGTTATACTGCTGATGATACCATTTTCAATTTATCTATTGCTTTTACCTCTATACTGTTTAGTATATCTTATCCTTGATGTGTTTTTACACCTTGTCTGTTGGATCCAAGGAATTTTTATAGGGAACCAGTACTCTCCGCCATTTTGATTTCATCCCCATGTAAATCCTATGGGACGGCAGCCATCTTGGATTGTCGCTCATAGAGGGGGAGTTATTGTACCTCTGGCATTTTACGGCTCCGCGTGCCACACTTTGAGGGTCTTCACAACAGATTAGTGGGAAAATAAGCGTACTTTGATCACAGCAAGTCGCAATACAGGATACTTGAAACGCAGACTCGGATTGCGCGTGAAACAAAATGCACATGCTGTATATGCGTCAAGTGAAGATTTACGCGATCTGCCTGGATATCGGGCCAAACTCCGAATATATCTGGAGGTACAATAACTCTGCTCCATGAGCAACACAAGATGGTGGAGAATATCGGTTCCCCTATAAAAATTCATCGGTTGGATCAAAGTTCTATTATTATACTAATTGAAATTTTTTATTCCAGATGTTGACATCTGTGGAAGCAACCCCTGCCAAAATGGAGCCAAGTGTTCAATAAATGAGGATCGCTTCTACTGTAATTGTACAACAGGATGGACTGGGACACAATGCGATCTCAGTAAGTTTTAGACTGGATCCATCAGTCGCCAAATGGGGGCTCCCTTACTTCTTGTTGTTAGGGCCATTCCAAAAAACACAGTGTAGTGCATGTGCAGCTGTTGTAAGACTGATGGGCTGAGTCTGAGTAAGTTTTACCAAAATGATATTATACCAAGAGGTAGCCCACTTCTAAATGTTACAAAAATCCTGGTTTAATTATGCTGCAACAGATATTAATTATTTTTATTTTAAGTTATGTAATCAACGAAAATGACAAATTATAGGGGTCCAAGGATTGAGCCTTGAGGAATACTTACAATGAGCTTAGCAGTTCAGGATGACTTTCATTAAGCAATGTCTCATATGTGGATCGTCATATCGAAAGGTACCTTAATACCGGCATAGTACATTGCGAGATACGGCCATTGAAGCTAACAATAGTCAAAAATCACGTACAAGGTCGAATATCTAATTTCATCAGAAAGGTTATCATTAAAGTGTATTCTATCATATTAATCAGGTTCCAACATCCAAACATAAGAAAAATGTATTAAAAAACAAGCTAAAAATCCTCTCTCCACTCAAGATTTACTAAGTACAAAAACTTTAAACTCGATTTTCTCAGAACTATAGTTTTCCGAATCAGCCCGATGCCTTTTACCAAATTGGGTGTAACTTCGCAACCGAACATCCAATAACCAAAATCAAGGTGTCATTTTAAAGCTTAAAATATCAGCTTTCAGATGAGACCAAAAAAACAATTTTGATTTTGCCGACCTTAAGGTACCTTTCGATATGACGGGTCAAATATAGTCTGCCAACTAGTCAAGTCTACACTCTATAAACCTTGAAGTATGCAACAAGAAATCAGACTCTGTTACAAGATCCATAGCATATCCCTTGTATTCTTCAACATTGTGAAATGGTGGTTTTGTATTGTGTAAGAGACTAGTAATGATTGATTATGATTGATTTAAGGCCGAATCACTGTGTATTAATATATTTAAACATGAATTCTTCATAATTTTGGTATCACTTTGGGCTAATTTTTTGATAACACATGGACAAACATTGTAAATAAATTCATTTGAATATTCAGCAAGATTTGGTACCTTGTTATGATTTGAAAAATATGGACTAATTTAGCTCCCCGTATTGTCATATTGGTTTTTGTGCGTTAATTGGCTACTTGTTGCATACTTCAAGATTTACAGAGAAAAGTCTGGTTGCTAGTGCTTTGAACAATGCCAACCACCCAGAACGATTGGTTCCGGGCGACTAACCACCCGATTGATTTTTGAAGTGACCCTAATATTTTGCTGGAAAAGCAAAGGCAAAATGTTTAACCTAGAGGCCAGGGTGCATTCCCTGTCAAATGTTTTTCAAATCCAGGTAATAAGTGGTATATTTCGCGCCACATTAATTGTCACGCTTTTCGCGCTCAATTCGCCTAGCCTGAAAATAAATGTAGGGCGAAAAGAGGTATGTATAAATCATTGCACGTTAAAAAAATCGCAAGAGTGCGAAATGATTTAAAATAGCTCAAAATTGCGCAAAAAGTACTTAGCGCAAAAATATTGGCGTTTACAGTAAAACATGTACACCAGGGATTCTCAACTAGTGGCGCACGCACCAAATGTGGCGCTTTTGATTTTTACAGATGTGCTTTTGATCTCTCAAAAAACGAAGTAATATTTTAGAAATACCCTGAAAAACACATGCATATGTGGCGCTTTAGCCGGCAATTTTCTCATTCATGTGGCGCATTGTAAGAACTAGTTAAGAACCCCTGATGTACACCATTAGCAAGCCGTTGGTCCCATCTGAAGTGTTCCTGACACAATGTCAGATGTAAAAGAATGTCACGGGCTATTCGAAAAGAGTAGGGAAAACTTTCCCGGTCATGTTGACTATACCTTCAAAAGTACATCATTTCTCTCTAGGATCAGAGAGCTTCGTGTTTGACTCCAATTGGAGTGTTGCGAAGTATCTAAGCAGAAGCAGAAGCAAGGCAGATAACTATTATTTTGGTCCCTGTATAACCACTGGCTATGATATATTTGAGCTTGCCTTGGCATGTTTTTATGAAATTTAGTGAGAGTCAAATTTTGTTAAGAGTCCATGCATCCGTGCTTAACTTTTGCAATTTTGTTATCTGTTGCCTTTGAAGGTATAGATGACTGCTGGAGTAGTCCTTGTTCAGAACCATATGTTTGCGTAGATCTATTTGATGGCTATGATTGCAAATGCCCTGAAGGACTGACAGGAGAAAACTGCAAAGAAGGTAGGTACTCCCATCTTTTCTGGTATTCCATTATGATCAGATAGTTCCCCATATGACAGTTTATTGGTGGGCCAAATGGACAGACAACTAGTTGCACATTTATTTTGAATAACTAAGTATTAACCCTGGCAATTCCACATGCATCTGACCCGGGCCAACACGAAAGTTATAAAAAAACACAATGTAACGCCTAAACTTACTTTTGTTTTGATTTTTCTTGCTTTACTTTTTCATTTAACAGTAGACTGAATTGTTCCAATAACCAGCATTCACAAAAGAATACTATTTATATCGACCAACATATTCGACATTTACGTTGTAGTATACGGGCGAAGCCATAGTTGTTGAAAATTTGATCAAATTTACAAAAATATTAGGAATTTTTCAGCTCTGTCGAGTAAATAAGAGCAGAATGGCCCATCAACCATGTGTTCAAAGCTTTTTTGATGGCTTCCGATATAAATAAGACCATTGACAATTTTAACTACCCATGCATTTTGACAGACACATCAAGTTTCTGACACGTAACCTAAAAGCCGGTAAACCAGCTCATCGGGTATACGGTACATGTACACGTAAGCCGGTCGTCAGGTTCAAAGGGTTAATATTGAATAAAATTAAGTAAAGTGTATTTCTAATAACTGAAGACAATTTCCTGAATGCTGAAGTGCCTAAGATCTGTCACAATGTATTGGGACCAACTGACGTACAAGCTTAACGTACTAAAAATATAATGAATTGAATGTGTACGCCCAGA
>JXSR01S010472.1:3168-14815 GCA_000969725.1 Ophiothrix spiculata
TTCTCCTTGTTCAAATTATAAGGGTTCAAAGTCAGCTTTATTGGCAGGTCACGTAAATAAAAACAATCTCGCAACCAAGATTTTGTAATATCGAACGCGAGATCTGGAATACACATTGCTCATTATCAGCTCATTTGTATAGGACCATACGACATACTGTATAATGCTGTTCCTAGGGGTTTCATGATTGTGACTACCACCTCGGCTGTGCCTTGGGAGTTTAGGTCATCAAATATCCCATGATCAGTATTTGCATTACTTCTCTTGAACCCATGTTGTATTTTTATACTATATCTACAAGCAGATCGCATAATTATGGTTTTTGTTTTCAATGAAAATGTAATATCATTTGTTTACAGCACCATCTGGGCCACCACAAAACATCACGGCATTGGATATTACTCCAAACTCAATTCTGTTTGAATGGATGCAACCAAGGTGTGGCGAAAGACATGGTGAAATCGTAGCCTATTCATACACTTTAACTGACAAATTTGATACGGATTTAGATAGTAAAAACACCACGGCTAACTCTGTGCGTCTAGATGAGCTAAAGCCTTTTACAACCTACACTTTCTTGATATCAGCACTGACAGAAAGGGGTGCTGGACCGGCGACACAATTAGAAGTAACCACTCTGCCAGGTTTGTAGGATTTAAATTTCATAATTTACACCAGGAAAAACAATTTTCATTGTCTTAAAAACATCGAAACACTAAAGCAAAAACCTTTGAAGCCTTGTTTATTTCTATAGTTTATAGCGAGACACCTTCTGTAGGGAACCGTCATGCACTACTACCAGTCTTTCCCGATACACACAGCCGTAATATTTGTTTGTTACGGTTCACCGTAACATAATACACTCTCTTATGAATCAATATGATAACACTTTTTAGTACCACATTGATGCGAAATGCGACGTTAGACGC
Source organism: Ophiothrix spiculata (assembly GCA_000969725.1). Taxonomy (NCBI): domain Eukaryota; kingdom Metazoa; phylum Echinodermata; class Ophiuroidea; order Amphilepidida; family Ophiotrichidae; genus Ophiothrix; species Ophiothrix spiculata. The sequence goes on from JXSR01S010472.1 coordinate 4,098, forward strand.
AAGATTTGTTAAAAAGATTGATACAGTGCCTTCCAAAATGCACTCGAGCATCACAAACCGAAATGGTCGGCTTTGAAGGTTGTGCTCATCAACAATGATCAACAAAGTGGTCAGAATTCCACGTTAAATTAGACCACTTTTTGAGTGGATTTACCATGGAAAAAATCATTTCTATTGTACATAGATGCTTCATAATGTGATTGGCATATATATACGTAGTTTATTACCGGTCTGTTTTTTTTTTCAGGGTGGGTCTGTTTCATGAAAATGGGAAATTACCCAAGATAAGAGAAAATGGCGATTCGATTGTTACGATATTCCGTAACATTCGTCAATGTTACGGTATAGCCGTAATATTTGATTATGTTACGGTCCAATGTAACATTTAGCTGAGATAATTAAAGCGATAGTAAGTGATTGATCGATCGAATGGGTTAGGTTATTATAATTACAATACCGGGGTAGTGGTGGAACACGATGATGAATAAGGATTATTTTTGCTTCGTATCTCGTAAGCTATAAACATCTCAGACATTTGTTTGATACGCATTACCTGACCTTACGTGACCTGAAGCATGGGACGTCGTCAGCGACAGGACATGTAAATGTAAATATTACGGTGAACCGTAACTTTTAAACAAAAGTTACGGCTGTGTGTACCGGGAAAGACTGACTAGGGCTGACTACCAGCCTTTTCAAATAAAACTTACATCGCTATTCCTAAAGGCCATGTCACACATCACCGGACCGTGCGAATAACGTACTAATAACGCAAACAGGTTTGGTAATCGATTACATGTATTCCAATGACCAAACCAGTGTACGTTGTCGTTATTAGTTCGTTATTTGTACTTTTCGTGATGTGTGACAGAGCCCTAATATTCAAAATTTTAAATGTTCACCTTTCAGAGAAAATTGTATGCACTGTATTTTCAATATCCATTATTTTCTCAGTGCTGCTTGTTCCGAGGAATTTGACATTTATTAATGTCAGCAAGTACGAAATGACCGTGGCATGGGAGGCACCGCCTTTTTCCAGTAGTTTAGTAACTGGATATTCCGTAAGTCTTGTAATGTGTCACAAAATATTCCATAAATCTTAAAATGTATAAAGTAGATTATAAAAATGATGAAGGTTGTTTATATATCTAGATTCTATGCAGTGTACTTGATATGAAACAACTCTTATCAATATAGCTGAAAGAGCATTAGCCATTTTTCTTAAGAGAAATCATTTCTCTGATGTTATAGGACTTGTCTTCTGGTACATCTTAATTGAAACGTCATTTAAGTCTACAATTGCTCCATGAAAAATTCATTTTGGGAAGTAAAAGTTATTTTGTAAAATTCCAGATATGTCATTAAACAAGATATTTTGATAATTTTGCTATTTGTACATCGGTGGAATCGAATGTCCAAGTTATATTACAGTCATTGAAAAAAATATGCTTAATTACGTTGGTAATTTTACCTGCAGGTTCTCTACTTTGTTTCTGGAAAACCCTATGATCATTCGTTTTCTCCGAATTTACCATTAGTTGGGCAACATTTTGTGAGCAAAAATGATCCATTGACTTACACATTAGTAAATCTATTGCCATCCACCGAATATCAAGTCCGCATTACGGTGTATTCGAACTTTGGACAAGAGGGCGAGGCTGAGGACTTTCATTTTACACAGCCTGCAGATAGCAAAGGTAGATGCCTAAAAATCACGATCAAAAACACTTTAATCATTAACTTCACCATCATTATCACCTTAACATCACAATCACCGTCGCCGTCACCACCAGCATCCCAACAGCACCACTACCACCATCCATCACCAAGACCATCACCACCGCCATCAAAGCCACCATCAGTTTTCATTAACCCTCGTCTTCCTAAGGGGGGTGCCCCTAACGGATGATCGCCGGTTGCACCAAAACGCAAAACAAAGCGACCCCGAGCATATGGGTAATTGTTTTTCCATCCTTTGCGGTCATTTTGACGGGACACAAATTGGGGGAGTTATTGTAGGCCGTCAAAGTCGGCGGGTGGGGGGAGGGGTGGTTGCCACCTCGGAAACATTTGAAACATATGTGCATGCTATTGGCTTGAGACTTACACAACATGTTTGAATTTCTTCATTTATTTGCAAATATTCTGACGAAAATTATACATTTAGAACTTTAAAACGATTTTTTGAAAAAGTTGCTATTTTTGCCAAAAGTCGCTTTTTTCGATACGGAAATACTTTATGACGTAATAATATGTCTTGACTGATTTTCATAATCTTTGTATCAATGGAAGAAGGAAACCTACCCTATACTAAAGTATCAAACAATGTAACTTTTGGGTCCCAAGTTCAAAATCAAAGGGGGGGGGGGGGGGTGGTAACCACTCCCCTCAGGAAGACGTGTTACAGAAAAAGGCTTAGGAAGACGAGGGTTAAAATGCTACTACTACTGTTTCCACCAACACCAATTTAGGACCTACACATCATCATCATCATATCCTCCTCCACCTTCTCCACCTCTTAATCTTTCTCCTCCTCATCCTCCTCATCGTCATCATCCGCATCCTCATCCTCCTCATTCTCCACTTGCTATTACCATGTTTATCCATGTTAATTTCATTGTATTGATCTGAGGAGATTTTTCTTTGTGTTTTTACAAACGTATAAAAGCTTTCTTTACGATATTTTCTCTAAGTTAATAATTAAAAGGTCTGAATAGTTAGCCGATATTAATATTTACTATGTCTTTGTACGTTAAAAGGAGACTCATATTTAATCCATGCGCACACATATGCTGAGTCACCTCATGTCTTCAATCTGACAAATGGTATACGGGGATGCTCAAAGGTTTTGGGGTGCATTTTCGTAAGTTTTGGTATATTGATGGGTGGGTTTTCGTCACATGTGCAGACCCAATGCACCCAATTTGCAAAATTGGGTGTAATTTGAAAAATATTGCCAAAAAAACACCCAATTTTCTTTAAATTGGGTGCTTTTTGTAGAAAATTGTATAGAGATGGGTCACAAAATCACGCTTTTTGAGGTTTATATATATGGTCAAAATTCTAAAGTCTACATTGAGCATCCCCGTACAATTTATTTTAAGACCCCCCTCCCGGGTTAACACATTTGCGTTAAACTTATTTCCTCCCAGATATGCTGCCTCCCGATTCAGAGGCTACCAGGATTGTTGAAGTGACGTCATCAACAGTATCAATTCATATTCCTATAACTCAGTCCGTATTTGTTACGTAAGTATGTATGTTAACAGAATCAACATTTAACATGAAATTTGGTTTTACATGATAATTCCGAAGTAAGTCCACACACACACACACTCAACCTTAGTTTTATAGTACCAACAGTCAATTAGAGGGGTGTTAATGTACACACCCATTAATTATGAGACGTTAGGTGACAGCCGAACCAAGAAATCGTATCCTTTATTCTCATTCTTATGAGAATGAGAATATAAGGTAATAAAAGCACTGTAAAAAAGTAGTTACATGTTTCAAACTTGACGCGCTGTAATTTATCGTGTCATGGGCTGAGTAAGAAGTAGTCTTTGTCAATGACCCTCGCTATATACTCTCACGAGGGCCGAAGGCGAACTGAAGCGAAGAACGAGCGTCGAAGGTGGGAGTCCGAGCATCAGAAAGCAGACAGATTGCTTCATTTTATTATGAACAACTGAATAGGAATAAGATCTTCGTATGGTTTAACGGTTTGCTGTTAACAGGATGTGTCCTTTCCCCAATTTTAATACTACCTGGATATAGTATCTGTAAAATATCAACTTTGGATAATAATGTAAGACATGTCTCTCTGTTTAATTTTGAGTTTTTCACCTCAAATAGAACATTCAGTTATATTGGATTGAATTTGATCCGGTATAAATTTGTATCAAAGCAACAGTATCATTAAGCTTCCATATGGAATTTATGATTATCAGTAACCAGTAAATTCAGAGGTTTGACAATAATTGTCTCTAATTTCAACATTTTATTTTTGTTTTTGCGAAAACAATCACAGTTGTAAGTTTGGGCATGCTGTTGCTGTAATAAAAAATGTCATATGTGGAAAAAATGAACTTTTAGAATCGGGATTATGGGCTATTCTGTTATCAGTATTAGGTAGGCTCAGGATAACTCTGTTGGTGGGATAAGCCTAAAAGCCTTGGCTAATATGGTAATGGTGGTATTAAGAAGTCCCTTCAATGCAAATGTGGAGTACTCTGTTAGATATGCAGTAGAGCATAACATTGTATTTATTTGGTTCATTTGCATGAATGGGACTTCTCAATACCACCACTACCGCTAATTGTCAGTTGTTGGCTCTCAAATAAAACACACAAGCCTTCAAAGTAAAAGATGAACATTTATTAAATGAATTTATCAAACTACAATTTTAGGCAATAAGGTGATGTGTCTGGTCAGTCTTCATCGAGTACTATCTTTTTGATAACTTTTTGATAATGTTTGATGGTATTTAATTTATGATTTCTCAATTCAACATAGAGGATATCAGATAGGAATTGAACATCAAAACGAATGTACAACTGACAGAGAAACATTGGAAGTGATTAACTTTGACCATTATTCCAGTACTACACAAACATACATTGCAGCAGAGCTTCTTAAAGGAGATGTACTCATGAATCCTGAATTCATCATCGGCGACAATAAGACATATGGGTCATACTATAATCCGCCACTGAAGAACAACGAAAACTATCTGGTTTACATAGGACTGATAAGTCGAATAAATGAATCAGTGAGTCTGAGTCTTATTTATTCACCCTTATGATTTTAAATGCAGACGGCTTCTTATATGTATCGGCTTTTTATATTTTGCGTTAATAATGTTACCCATAAAGGGATAAAATTCTACGACACATAGCTATAAAAGAATTATTCTCTAGGAGCACATGACATCTCAGTGATATGAGAGTTGCCATTATTACAAAAGGTATATATCAATCACAACACCACAACATTATGCGTCAGCGCACAATTGGTTCCTTTTTTTCTTCCTTAGAGATAACTTCAAATCTCAACCGGCGGTTGACTGCTCGGAACCACCGGTTCTGAGCGGTTGCTATTCTTCTAAACAATGAAAACCGCACAGACACCGGTTCCAAGCGGTCAGCCGGTGGTTGAGTTTTGAAGCGACATCTTAAAAATATGTAGTTTGAGGATAGCATCTTACAATTTAACCAGCAAAATGTCATAGGGCGTGTTCTTAATCATATTTAGGTATGTTTTTATAACTTGTGAAAAATCACATATCATTTAGTTATTTAATTCGCTAACTTAGCTCAGTTTTGATCAAGCAGCCCCGTATACAGCAAGCCCAGTGTCTTTACCATAGATAAAATTCATAGTAGTAAGCTAGATTAAGTTCATTATCATTTAGAATATTAAAATACCAACTTGATTTTCTGTCGCATTCATAAGTAGAATAATGACAAGATAAAAAGAGATACTTTTTTCAACAATGATTCCTTTTTATATAATTTTCCTTTTTGCTTATTAGATCTATGGTATTTCTTGGTCGGATGGATTAGGTATCACCCCTGAAAGTACAGCGAAAGATTTTGAAGGTTAATGCCACGAAGTTTACATGCATGTTTGATGATTGTCTGGAGGAGGACGAAGGGAAAGAAGAGGAGGAGGTAGAGAAGGAAGAGGAGGAGGAGGAGGAAGAGGAGGAGAAAGGGGGAAACAGGAGAAGGGGAGAAGGAGGAGGGGGAAGGAGGACGAGGACGACGAAGAAGAAATACGAGGACAGAGAAGAAGAAGAAGAAGAAGACGAAAAGGTTGAAAAGGAAGAAGAGGAAGGGAATAGGGTAGAAAAAGAGGACTCAGAGGACGAGGGGATTAGTTTTAGAGGCAGGAGGAGAAGATAAAAACGACGAGGATAATGAAAAAAATATTCATCTTTTGGATATGCAATATTTCATTACAGTGAGTCTAAATGTCAAAATGTTTTTTTTCTAAATCACCAGGCGGCACCTATTTTGATGAGCTTGTAGTTGTCAGCGTGCTTTTCTGTTTAATGCCCATAGCTGTGTTTGTTATTATTTTGACACTGTTGATGAAAATAAGGTTTGTTACTTGAAATACAGGTTGCCTTTTCATTTCAGTTTAAGACAAGCGTTAGCTAAAACGTTAATTGCAACACTTAATATGCCTAACATTCAATTCGGAATCCGGATTTCTTAAACGATCAGATATAACAACCTATTTTTACAGGGGAGGGGTGGGAGAAATATAGGGGGGGGGGGGGGTCAGGCGATTTTTACACGGTATCAGAATGACCTTCATTGTAAAGAAAGACTAAATAAAATGGTACATGTTATTTGGGAAGACTACCCTTTTCTACTACCTCTTCCACTGAACGTCCCCATCTTGATCTGCTGGAGGCAATTGCGTATAATTTTCATCTTTGACTTACTCCAACTGAACTAACGCAAATGCAAATATACTAGTATAGCAATATATGTCCATAAAAGATGTACCAAATGGTCTAAAATATATTTCTTCTCAGCTGAAGAGGGTGCATGAAATCTGTTGAAAGCAAGGAATTAAAAAGGGAAATCGGTGCTCGCAGCCATTTTGATCTGACTGCCTTACAGATACGTGTCATTTTGAACTACATGATTCGGGGTACATGCCCTTTTACAAAGGGGGGGGGGGTATGTAAAATGTAACAGCGGAATTAAGGGGTTGTGTAATTTTCGATGTTCGAATAGGGGGGACCAGATCAGACCCGCAACCTTTCCCACCCCACCCCCTGAATATAATGAACGGTCCCGTATAGTCATTGAAATTAGCTGAATGTTTATTTAGGTATTTTGACGATTTGTTATTTCATGAACATCACACACACCAACCCAGGCACCTCACATAAATCAACACACAAAAACTCTTTTCCATAATAAACAACGTACCTCCTTTAGAAGTACACTGAGGCTCAAACTCTATGAACGATGTAATTGCTCATAACTTTATCGAAGGTTGTACACTAGGCCTATTGTACACTCATTAAAATACATTATTTTACTTGAATAGATACGCGTGTTCACTACCCTTTTGGTCAATTACATGTACATTCTGGGGAACAAACCAAAAGAAATCATACATTTTTCCGTCGGTGTCTTTTATTTATTCTTCGTCGTACTTTCAGGTCGTTGATATATATTTATCTTATTTTTAGGTCGTTGAAGAACACCATCACAATATTGCAAAATAAAATAGCTTCAAATGAGAAAAGCTTCAACAGCACCGGTCAGGTTATCATGTCGGCCGACGGCTACGCAGAGTATAAAGTGCCTCAACAGGATGGATCTACATATCAGGATCTTGACGATGATAGCCCAAAGAATCCACCGGCAGACGACTCAGAGTATGCCTATGTCAACGAGGCCATGGTAAAACCACTGAATCGAGACATCAACAACGATGATTATGAAGCTACAATGAAATAAATGCTAGGAAAATTAGCATTGCATAAAGATAACTCCCCATAGCTATAATAAAAAAATGTTTAAAATTATACGCCGCGACAGTTGTGACGTCATAATTTATGCACATCACCCAACACGTGCGTTTTGGACCCAAACAAACGGTGTGGTCATTTTTGCCACACGTTAAGTTTATGGGGAAAAAAGTCTGACTACGATTTTATACCATAACTTTCGTCTAAAACAAAAATAAGGGAACATTTTCGTCTTCCAACCGAGAAAAATCAGTCTAAATTGTATGTTTGCGTGTGCCTATTGTGTTAATGCGTATGATTAGTAGACATAATCATTTGTTTGGGTCCAAAACGCACGTGTTGGGTGATGTGCATAAATTATGACGTCACAACTGTCCCGGCGTATACAGACTACGCGTTTAAGGAAATGCAAAATATACATTTTTAGCAGTACAAATACCGAGGACAAAGTGAAGTATAATATTCAGAGAACAAAATAATCAGGCATCTCATACACTGATTATTAAAATAAGAGACTCCCTGATTAAGAAGAAGATTGGAACTGGATATACAGCACGGTAAATGTGTGAGAGTTGCAACGGCTGCTAGAATAATTCTCAACTTTATAGGAAGTATGAGGTGTTACGTCTGATCATTGTGTAGGCGGTCCAATCAGCGAGCCTACGACAATGATAGTGAAAGATCCAAGGTTGTAATCAACATCAACCATCTCCTTTTATGGTATAAAAAGTGATCACTTCCCAGGATTATCCCACAAGCACTCTACTGAGTTGATTCAATGTCATTTGAGTAATTAAAAACCAAACAGTCCTGTATTAATTTTATGTATAAATTATATTAGGGGGTATTCTTTGTTTAAATACACGGCAAATTTGCCATTGGCGTCATAATGTGCAGCAGTTTACGATAATGCGACCTTTAATTCTCCAATTCCCGAATGCATCAGCTTATTCAAGAATCAATCTTAAATAACCATGTGACCGACACGTCACAGATATCGTTATTATGCATCAGAAACACTACACCAATACGATTGTCCTATGATATTTTTATGTGACTTAAAAAAAGAAACAATGTGTCTTTAAAAAAAATGACAGTTTTACTAAATTCTGCTTTAAGGCACTCTTACCGATTTTGAGCGACAACCTTTTGATCTTTTATAGACGCCATTTTGGATTTGAAATAATGGTAAAACACTTTTTAGGGACGAATTGATCTTTAGTTATCCTCAAATCAAATTTTATTGATTATTTTGAATGTTTATGTTTAAAATTCAATTTCAGAATTGGAATGTAGGGTATCACGAAAACATCCATTGAGCCATCCGAGGAGACTTGAGATCGTCAATTGAAATCTGAAAAATAAACAATACAATGACGTATTTTTGTTTTGATTACATGAAATATCACTTTTTGCCTTGAAGGAATGCTCAATTTACACGTAAATTTTACAAATGCTAATATTAGACGTAAATTTTACAAATGCTAATATTAGACGGATACAAAGGATTGTAGATATTAAAACAGGTAATACAGCGCTTAAACGGGGAGATCTCGGAGTCGTGGTAGGCAGTCGTTTTTGGCAGACAAAATAGCGTGAGCTTATTACATTATTGTTCAAAATCAACACCATATATTATACATTGTTATTTGTAATTCCATAAGAAGAATCAAGCCTACAATCTGTCAAAATTTGAAAGCAATCGAATTGTTCTAACATTGTGAAATTATGAGATTTCGGCGAAAACGTGTTAACGTTTTGGAACTAGTCTGTTGACGCCATTTTGAACTTGATCATGGACGTGAAATCACTAGTAAAGGTTATACAATATACGTGCAAATTATGGCCAAAAAGTGCCCTAGATCTTTAGAACCACACTTGGTAGGCAAAATCACTAAAATATTTAATTTAAAAATCACTAAAATATTTAATGTAAACCAAAAAATGCACAATGTGCCAACCTCTGTGAATTAAAGCTTGTTTAGTTTGTTACAAAAAATTGTCCATCCTATAGGCAGTTTGGTTTATATTAAAAAATGGTAAAAGGGACGTGTCGAAAACATGGGAAGCAAAATAGACTGTTTGGTACCTCAGTGTTCTTTTTCTTTGCAATTTTTGGTATTTTGTGTGTCTATTTTTCAAAATTTTCCCAAATTTGAATGCACCAAATAGGTGCAAATTTTGACATTTTTATTAAAACAAAAGACTCAAATCAAATCAAATCAGATCAAATTTATTTCAATATCATAAAATTACAGACATTCCATAAAACGAAACATAGACATAAACAAACTGATATTGAGGAGATAACAAAAGGCCAGCAAAGGCCTGAAAGGGCTATCCCCCTGAAACACTTAGTAGGGCCTACATTGCACATTTAAATTACAGCACAAAAAATAAATTTACTATCACATGAACAAGAAATACCAAGAACCAAACAAAGCTCACTTATAAAGATCAAGTAATGTAGTTTTCATAGTCGATCTAAATTGTTTGATAGTTTTTGCCTCTTTCAATTTCATATTTAACGAATTCCATAGAATGGGTCCAGTAATTCTAATCGCTCCGTCGGCATACATTTTTTTAGTTTGGTGCTTGTACATAAAAATTCCCAGTTCAAGTTTAAGGGGGGGGGGTATACGGTTTTTTTTTACCAACAATTTGTTTAGATCAGGAAAATGAGATATTAGCACAAATAAAAACAACAGAATCTCTACTTTCTAATGCTTTTTATTTGAGTTCAATCGGACATTCGGTTCCAAAGTTATGGCGATTTTAAGATAGGCAGTCAAAATGACGTTTGACGTTTTTCCTACACATTTGTATACAGAAGACATTCACCCTGTGATTTGTAGGATTTTCATTTAAATTAGATTTTAATAAAATAATTTCATTTTCCTATAAAATAAACCAATTATTTTATCAAGATAATGCATTGTGAATAATATGGAACTAAAATTTGTGAGTTCGTCGTTTTTTTATGTTTTTCTTCATTTTTTCTCACCCTGCTATATTTAAACATGCTATTTTTGAAAAATTCTGTAACTCCGCTAAATTAAATCCGATATTCACCAAAATAGGCTTAAAATGTGTGTAAATTTATTATCTTTCATAGTGTTATAGTAACTTATAAATTTGAGTATCATATTTAATATTTTTTCAAGTTTTGATTTTTTGCCAATGTTTAAAGGCCTATATCTCTAAAGTCAAAAAACCGCAA
>JXSR01S010473.1:29273-40956 GCA_000969725.1 Ophiothrix spiculata
CAAAGCTTGATATTATTTTGGAGGTAGTCAACACGCCAACGGTAAAAACTGAATTTCCAAGGGTGTTTTTAAGGAACAAAACAAATGTGAAACACCTTGATTTTCCTTGTTGTTTTAACAACTAAAAATTAAAAATTCAGGAAAGCAAAAACTACAATAAGATTCAATCACCCCATTTATGTTTACAACAAATGTTTATATGTATTTTCCTACATTGAAATATTTTCAATTTCTACCAAATATGATCTTTTTTTCCGATTTCTAGAAGCAACTGACATAGAAACTTTATTATTTAATATTTGAAGACTTTTTTACATTTTTCCTCAAAATACGGTCATTTTGATGTGCGAATGATCTAAATGTGAAATTATTTCATTTTTTAGACAGAAAAAAATCTATTTTCCAATTCTTTAAAGGTATTTGAATGCATGCCTTCGTAATGCCCTGCTCTAAGGCGACGAAAATAACCTGTTTTACGGACCCAACTTAATTTTAAAGACCCCCCCCCCCCTTTCAGTGTCGCTGTCACCGAAAGACCTCTATTTTTTTACAATTGCATGTGCTCTCACCCAACATTTTTGCCCAAACACCTCATACATTTTTATTTTTTTCTCCCACCGAATGCCACATTTTGCCCACTGAATGCCAACAATCATGCTGACCACTCATTTGGACATCTACCCAGATAACAAAGTTAGTTGGCCAATCGTTGGCCAACACTGGTCCATCGTTGGGCAAACTCTCTTGGTGCAAGTGGAATATGGGCCTGGCTTGTGACGTTCAATGGCCGGGGCCTACCATGACCAGTGAGGTGTAGTGCAGATGCACCTGACCTTTTACATGTTTTTTTATGGGGGGCTCTAAAAAAATTAGCATCGCGTAGGGGAGGGACCCTGAAATTTTAAGACTTTGAAGGGGGGCACATTTATTTTTTATCAGGCCACACCCTAGTGACAATTCGTAACCAGTCCCTTATGATATATATTTATGTATACACCTCTGTGACCTCTCTTTTGATTACCTTTACGATTACAATACTCCATATTCTAAAGATACTATATAAGTAGAAAAGTATTTGAAGATATTGTCGAATTTTAGTTTTGTCTTTGGTGTTAGCAAAAGTGCTTCCGATTTATCGAAAAAAATATGCCTGCTAATTATATGAAATGTAAAAAAGACGCAAATTACTTACTTTTGTCACAATATTTGAGTATTACCGATCCGAACTGTAGACCTGATCGATCACTGCCCTGGGCCTTGTCGACCAGCAGTTTAATCACAGACTGTACTCTGTACTGTGGTTTAAGATAGAAGTCTACACCGGGCGTCTATAGACACAGTTCGAATACAGGGACGGAGTGCTTATTCAGATAAAAAGCTGGTATACCATTATGCAAGGCTTATATTTTAAATTATGATTAGGAAGAACTCAACAGAAATCAACAGAAAATTTACGGTAAGCAACTAAACTGAATAACGTAAGTACTACACTTTTAACAATTTCTAAGGAAAAAGGAAATGCCCTACATTTTATGCCAATTTGTCTACATCGAATTCCTACGTATGTATTTGACGACCTGCAGCAAATATTATGTCTATCCATGTTTCAACTTTGTATCAGGCACGTATCAGGTTCAAGGTCAGATCAACCTGGGCGCATACCACTAAAATGCAGGGAAAAGAAACAAAACTATGCAGACGCACAAATATGGGGTGTCAAAAAATAGCGTTACCAACAAAAAAATTATATATTGTATTATATACCAATATGCGTGTTTTAAAAATGCTCAATAAACCATTTTTACTATTGCACTCTCAGGAATTCAATATTTGTATACTATAGCCGTAATCGTACATCCTGATGTATTGTTTACATCCGGGACCGTTGTCCGGTTATTGCAGTCCTCTTTTTTTTTTAAATTAGTCCGACTTATTAGTACTAAACCTTATTCCTAAAATAACATTACTATTAGATAAGATTACAATGTTCCTGATCAAAATTTTCCTTTCAAATTTCAACAAGAATTGATCGTATAAATAAATATGAATGAGGAAAAGCAAATGTATGTTAAACATGTCCAAACTGTGCTTAATTCTATATACATTGTTAAGATAAATATCTGTTTGTGATTATCTGTCCATCTGTTATGTACCCCCATACCATTCTCAAAGAGGTAGATTATTTCAATGATCATTGATGATGTGCAGGGACTGAAATATAAAATGGCATATCATACTATGCAATCAATACCTGCCAGGTTACTGCTATGATATATGGCCTGAAATATTAAATTGTATTACGTTTCAATGCAATTATTAAATGTACATAAATTCTTTCTGAAATAAAGTATATTACGTTTCAATGCAACTATTAATTATGTACTATATATAAAACCTTGAAAAAATGATCAAGTAATGAATGTTTATTTGTGTTATTTTAAGTCTTATAAATGTATGATACTTTAAATGTAAAGGCAAAATATTAGAAGTATGAAAATGGTTTACTGATCTGTAAATGCGTTTATCTCAGCTTCAACCTAATTACCAAATGACCAAAAGAGTTAAAAGTTATTTTTGTTTAAATTTATTTATAAGAATTAATAAACTAGTTTACAGTATATGGAAGAAACATAGAAAATTAACGGAACTATAATACATTTCTGTAATTAAGCATAGGAAAAATCATATTGAAAATATGTATTGTACATGAGTTATATAATTTAACAAGTTAAATATTAAACAAATCAAACATAAGCGCTCTTCATTCATTTCTGCCTTTAATAGCTTGAGGTGCCGGATAGCTTCAGATAAATAATGATATCTCGCTAGTATAGATTTCTGTCGAGATTTTTACATTTCGGTATGTCGCAATAATTTGTTGTCGACGTCGACAAATGTGTCGACATAAAGTTGATATCAAATGGTTGGTTTTTGTGGAAAAAACGAAATTGATTGGATAAGCTTAATGACCCGTTTTAGACGTAGACCTACCTATACTATAGTAATGTGCTAGTTCTTTCTGCATACGACAATATGGATGATATACAATTTATATTTTGTAACTTTTTTGTTGTGAACCATCGTAATAACTTTAAAAACGGTTGTAAATGATGAACAACTAATAAGTATTGAATCATTTATGCAACTGTTTAAATATTTGTTAAAGTTCAACTGCTAACAGCCATAACTTGACAAACGTAGGTTTTTATGACATTTTACTTTCCCAGTTTTGTCGGCAAATGAGACTTCATGTCGACATGTCGAGATATGCTTCATGTCAGAAACCTTAATCTCCTTACACTTGAGAGCTTGTAGACCAGTACTTAAGTGGATCGAATAACAGTATTAGACTCATCGCTAAAACACTTTTGCAATTCGAATAGATTATACAACGATTACACACGACATATAGTGATAAGAGTTTATTCAATATGGTACATATCTTTACCAAATTGAATTAAAGAAACGTTTTAGCACTGGACTGTAAAACTCCCTAAAAAAATTAATGTTCCACGATGCTTAATGCATAAACTTGAATTACCTTGTTATTACAAGTTTAGGTGCTTAGGTAATAAGTAGAAATCAAAGCTTTATTGCTCAACGGCCGTCGTACCATCTCCTTTTCTTAAGTGTCTACACTCGCGCTCTAAATTAAGTATTTCCGCACAATTAAAACCGTTCAAAAACCTCTTTTTTTATTATATTGTATTTTCCTTGAAAAACCTCTAAACAAAAATCCATATGAAAATGAAATATCAGCATAGAGTGTACTGACAATTTCAAAACCATTATTTACGAAATTATTTTGGCACTTAAAACGCCCGATGATAATTTACGATATGATCCTCTTCCACGTTTACTGCGCCTTCCCAGGGGCTATATTCATAAAAAAAAAACTCTAGTGGGCTGCTAACTCTTTGAACTGTTGTTGGCTGCTAACTCTTTTTTCACCTTTAAAAAATTGACAGGTAGACAAACTTGTTAGGAGCCAACTAGAGTTAGCGCGTTTTATGAATATGGACCCAGATAACTAGCTTACGCGCTGCAGCGCGTGTTTGACCATAAATACCTATAGTCGCGGGCGTAAAACTCGAGTTACACGATGGAAAATATATTGAGTGTGGCTGTTGACAAATATGCCCCGGGCGTAGTTAAATCCAAGCCCTCAATTTTAACCAATCAGAGGACAGAAATCTTTTCTATATATGGACTTAAATGGCTTTGAGGATAACAACACGAACACTTGTCCTGTCCACAAAGTATGCCATTCACAGGTTTTGAAATAATTATTGTTTCAAATGAGATTCAGAATGATATAGAAATACGATATGCTCAAAATGTATTTTGGAAAATATGAAAAAATAAACTTTTCTTGGAAAACATATCAGACAAAAAAGAGACAGGAGGTCATACAGGAAAACGCGATTTCAAACTTACGCTTAAAAATGTTTTATAATTTTAGATTTTCTACGTCGTTGTTAACCGGAAAACTTGTGGTGCGCTGTAAATAAATTCATAATAATGTTTTCTAACATTTTAACTCCCGTGGGTAGAACATGTAAAGGCAACGGGTTATCGGTATGACTTTCAAAACTAAAGATAAATAGAAGTGATTAATTCTTTGCTGTAAGCGTCAAAATAAGGAATTGAAGGAATACCGTGGAAATGTTTCATTCATGATGAAATTGGATATGTATTTTTTATGGTACTTAAAATGTCTCCCTTCCAGACAAAATAAAACAAGGTCACTGAGTTCAAAATGATTTCATTCGCAAAATGTGATATGATGCTTTGAAGAAATACGGGAGGCCCACAAAGAATGAAGGCTGCATTATGAGTTTTCATTATTCTTGAAACCACGTGTTTAACCATACATAACGCAATATTAGTCACTACGGTCCGTACGCACAAAGCAGGACTAACTTTAGTCCTGGACTAAGTGTAATTTGATTTCTTGAAAATAACACATTTTTTGGAATCTGTAAAAATTTATATCCTTGCATTAAGATCCATGCTGAAATGACTATAATTTGACCAGTTGACTGTTTTGGAACATTGCCTTTTTTTTTCCAAAAAGAACACAAATTGGTTTAGACCAGGACTAACTAATTTAGTCCCGGACTAAACTATTTATTTGTTCTAACAATAATTGCAATGTTCTAAATCAGACAAATGAATCAAATATTAAAATTTTCAGTTTAAATCTGTAATCAAGAACATAAATTATCGCTAGATTTCCCCAAAAATCACTAAGTCCCGGGACTAAGTTAGTCCTGCTTTATGCATACGGACCTACATGTTTAAAGCTTTGCCGAAATTAATGACAATTAAGAATTCTTCAACTGACTTAAAGATTTACTTGTCATATTTTGAATTACTTTATCATCAACCGTTTTTACTTGTCAATAAGCAATACCAATATTTTATTACATCCCTATTACAAGATGATAAAACTAGGTATACTGAACCCAATCAACAACATAATTAACAGGATCGTGTTCGCAATTTGCATATACCACCTTAAGACACGAATCACTTTGCACTTGAGAGCTTGTCGACCAGTACTTAAGTGCATCGAATAACAGTGTCACACTCATCTCTAAAGCACTTTTGCAATTCTAATAGTTACTAAAATGATTACACACGATAATTATAGTGATGGGATTTTATTCAATTTGGTAAAACCATGTTTGGTGCATACTGAATTAAACAGAAATGTGTGGGACTTGACTGGAAAAATAGTCTCATGAAAATACGATCATGCATAAATTGAATAACGTTTTGTTATTTTAAGTTTTTTAAGGCTCAAATATCCGAAGCAAATGTAATTATTGGTTTCTTTATTATTATTATTTTAACTTCATTTTAAGTAAGTTTTAATGCAATCCACTTGGAAACGGTAAATAAACTCCTGTTTTTACCGGTAATATCTAAAACGTTAAGACACCTTAATAAGATTATACTAATGCATTTTATATTACAAAGATAATAGATTCTTGTTTCTCAGTGTAAAATGTTTCTTTTATAATTAACTTTTGGAAAGTGTGTCTGTAGGACCTTTAAGAATAACCACAACAACATGTTTCGCTGAACGCAATGTTCGTAATCTAATTTGACGTCATGTTGTCAATTTCTTTAAAGAGTTTCAGTGCTTGAAGCAAGGGGATGGTGTAATCCAATTTATGTAAATACTATTGCAACACCGAAGAGAAAATTCAATTTATGAATTGTTTTACTTACGTGAATTTATCAAAGAAATGTCATGAGTTTGGCCAAGTACTCTATAAAATAATGTCAATCATACAATTATAGTACAATGGAGCCAACGCACAGACAAACAGTTTGCATGCAATAATATGTCTCCTACGCTCGTATTACCAAAAATCTGGCAAATGATTTGACTATTGTCTTGGAAATAAAAAAGTACGTGATAGGACATAAGAAAGCTCCTCAATTGTCTGTACATGATGGTGGAAAGGAAAGAAATGTGATATCATCTCAACTAAGACATGTTCCGTATCCATGGTCAAGATGTGCATCTGCATTTTATAAAAGTGATTTATGTCTAGACTTATCTCAGTTGACTGACTCTAATGTCAAAAACTTTTTAAGGAAAATATCAAGCTATCTTCACAATTTCACCTTTACTCATCACGCTTACATTTAAGACGTCTTTTACATCTAGACACCATATCATGACGGGTTGACATACCTAATGCAGTTTCAATCTAAAGGTGAGCGTAGATGTAAAAACAATGACTTCCCTGATGAGCGAACACGTGTTATCACCAATCATTGATTTACCATGAGCAACAGGGTATTGAATCTTGTAAAAAATGTATTCATTTTACTCGTATCGTAAGTTTTCAATATTTCTTTTAATTGTATTATTTTGAATGTACTATATATATTAACTACAATTTTTTAAAGTGTATTTCCTGTAGATGGCCCTTATGAAAGGCAGTGCTGGTCCACTGATCGATGCTAGCTCTTTAAATATGTCGCAAAAAAAATCAACACATTCGTGAATCAAGTAAGAGACACATATAATCAAAGCACTTATTTCTAACAAGGAGATGGGGAAAATTAACAATTTGCTAAATTTGAATTGTTTTTAAATATTGCCACACTACTCAAAAGTTTGTCATTATAGAATTTAGAGTTAAAAATATTTAAATAACCCAAAACAAGTAAAAATCGACAATACTAATATCCAATTACCATGCTAAGTATCTAAAATACACAAGATCATTTTGAGCAAGAGAAGATTATCGTGTGTATCCCATCATGCATTGCTTCCTGTGGGATTGTTTGTATAGGAAATTATGCGAGTAGTTAGTGATGATATGCCCATAGATCAAAGTTAATTGTTGCAATCTTGCATTTTGGGCATATTTCATCACTAACTACTCACATGACTTCCTGTACAGACATTTCCCATAGGAAGCAATGCATGATGGGATACACACCATATCTTCTCTTATTTTGAGCTATTCAGATGGATACAAGCAATCAGTCAAGTGATAAATGATTCACCTGCCGCTTATTATTCGCCTATGAGATACAGTACAAGTGGCAGAGAAGCTGACATTCTTATAATTAATATTGTCTATAGGTTCGTCTCGTTACTGCGAAAATTTTGTCTGAAAGGGAAATCACATGTTCATATAATAATTGATTATATCGACCAATAAAGAGATCAAAAAAGATGTTATCGTCGGATGCTTATATAGTGATAAAAGATATGTCAAAAAGATGCATAAAGATAACCTAGATGTGCTTAATTGGACACATTAGCAAATAGAACTTCATTAACTAAGGTTAAGTTTAATAATTGATTTAACAAATATAGAGACGTAATGAGGGTAGTGGGGTACAGCTATTTCAACGGAAAGAAAAAATATCTAGGCTGTAATGTTTAGCTGATGATGAGTGACAATCTGTTTAGACGGGGTTAAAACTGAAAAGGTGCCATCAAAATTAATGATTTAGATGGCTTTGGTGATTACTAACAAACAGTTTCCCACAAATTATGCGATATACTTTTTTTAAAGAACAGATAAGTGAAAAAGAGATAGTAATGGTACGCATATATTTTCTTGAATATATTGAAGTCTAAACCATTTTTTGATTTTGTCAAGGTCACCTGGGAAGACGAAACTCAATATGTAAAATGTGCTCAAACAATTCATAAAAGAATCAGATTTCCTACCTCTTTTAATGTTAACCGGAAAATATATGAAGTGCTGTAAAAATGCGTGATATGTTTTCGTTCATTTTGTATTGCCTTGAGTAAAGAAATGAAGCGACAAGTTGTCAATGTGACTTTTAAAACTAAAGATATAGAGAAATTATCATTTCCTATTGCCGTTAACCAAAAATGTTAACTTTAGTTTAGAGCCTTAAAACCTAAAAGAATGGGAATGTTCAACAACCTTAAAATTTCTACCTTCCAGACAAAATAAAGAACAAGGCCACTCAGTTCAACATAAATTTATACTTAAGATGTGCTTAAAAACATCGAGTTTATATCTGCCCCACAAAGTAAAAACGCAGTATGTGCATTTATAAAACATAGCAGATACTTACATTAAACATAACATTTCACTTCAATTCATCCCCGTGCAAAACAAATGTATGAACATATGTTTGCTATAATAGTAGATACTGCCTTGAGTTATGAAAGAGCATTGGTCGTCTGCTCATTAAATTATGCAAGATTTCTCCGAGATTAAATAATGTAGCTTGCAATTTATTTTTTCTTTTTAGGCAGATTTATATATGATATGAAGAATGAAAACTGTATATGAATCTGTATCTATTCTTGAAACCACGTGTCTAACTTTTGTAATGTGATAAGCTAGTCTGTGTTACAGCTTGAGATAGTATATGTACATTGTACTAAATAAATGACCACTGTGAAAAGGTTAAGTCAGAATTTGGTGGCTACCTCGCTCCGCTCGGTGACTCAGGCCGTCGGCGCTTGTCTCCTAAGCTCCGCTCGGATCGCGCCTTCAACCCTCGTAGGGGGAGAGACATTGCGAAAGTCTTTGACAAAGACTAGTGATAAGCAATATATTAAAGTGATATTTTGATGAATATTTTACCTATCGTACATCCACATAATTTTGCACATACCTACAATGTTGTAACTACGTTACATGTTACAGATTACTCTACAAATAACAGAAAACTTTAAAAACGTTATACCATTGCGGTTTAAGTTTAGAGACATATTTAAAGTAACATTAGAGGGAAGATTAAAACAAATTTACTGCTCATAAGGGCTGGACGGTCATATATAGGAAATCTATGAATATCTCAGAATAAATCGTCCATTAAACTTTGATTTCACTGTAAGATAAATGATTCAAAACTTGAAACATAATAGCTGGGGAAATGTCAACTTTGAAATCTGTCATTGCAAACTTCATTTTGCGCTACAGTTGAAAATACATGTCAAGGTCGTAATTTGCCCAAATTGAATTTTTGACGGATTTAAAATTGTTGTGCTTACTACAAAATACCAGCAAAGTTTCATTTCAAGAAAATGATAGGAAATGGGAAATAACTCTGCATATTTTTAAGACAATAAACAGAAAATATAGGGCTTACTGATCTTTGAACGGGTTTATCTCAGTTAAACGTTTTACTCCCTGACAACTTTTGACGGACCATAACTTGTCTTCTGGATATCCTGTGAAGTTCATTTTAGTCCTTAAAGCATGGTCTCTGCAAATGATTAGCGATAATTAAAAACACTGAAATGACAAGAGGTGGCATTTACGGCTGGTTTGGGATGGACGGTCAGTCTCATCACAGGATAAAAAATGTCATTTGAAAGGAATTTAATCTTATGATATCAAAAATAGAGATAAAGATGACGATTGTCTGGTGTTTTAGTACGGTGATTAAAATAATCAGATATCTTGAAAAAATCAACACGATAAGATAATCAGGATTCAATGGCCTAGTATTCATTAAGATCAATATCAGTATCATTTTATTGTCATATTTATTAGGTCAAGTCGTTATAATATGTGACGTGTGCTGTCAAAAACACTCACCTCTGGGCAGAGTATCATTTTTGAGTTTTTTCTTTGACTATAATCTACCCATCTTCAGCTATCAGACGGTGTTTGGATTTTTGGAAATGGACATTCCTAGCCGAAGTTACGTAATTTTGAATTTGACTTTCTCAAAAACTATAAAAATGAGAAATCGGGCTTGAAAATTATACTGTAAATTCACTTGCAATTGAAAAAAGCACATTTGCAGAAATAACATGTTCCAAAAAAGTCTCGATTTTTTTTTCTGGATTGAATTTTTATTTCAAATATAAAGAATTATTTTCAAGAATGTTTGAAAAATTGAAAATTACCAAATTCTGAAAATAGTAAAATTTCACCCATTGGACCTATTTGGTCCATAATCACTTTATATGGCCTGCCCAGAAGTAAGTGGTTTCAACAGCACGCTGCACGTCACATATAAGCATCAAAAGGTTAACCAGATGAATAGGAAAATTTGAAATATTTGAAAGTTTTATTTACCATGCGCCTCTTTTTAAAGCCGAAATAAAGAACATATTTTTTAGTACAGTATGTTCAAACTCGGATTATTAGATGAGATTCTCTATTTTGTTTTCTTTTATTTGCCAACTGGAAGTGTAAACGACGATGGCACCTTATATTTTTACAGTGTACGGGGTTCCCTTGTCAACAAGCAATACCAATATCTTATTACATCTTAGTATTACATGAATAAAACTAGATACACAGGAACCAGTCAACAGCATATACTGGATCATGTTTGCAATTTGCATCAACCCCCTTAAGACATGTATCCCTTTACACTTGAGAGCTTGTCGACCACTGCTTAAGTGGATCGAATAACAGTATCAGACTCATCGCTGGAGCATTTTTGCAATTCAAATAACTTGATTGAACATATAGCGATATGATTTTATTTAATGTGGTAAAATAAACATGATTTGTCCATACCTTTACTGAATTCAATTAATTTAAAAAGTGGGGCTGATGAACTTGAGAGTAGTTGGGAAGTTGACTGAAAACAACCAACAAGCATGATAAGTGGAAGCACTTACGTAATATATATTTTGAAACTTTAACTGACTCAATGTGTTTTCAGTCATATCAT
This sequence comes from Ophiothrix spiculata, assembly GCA_000969725.1. Lineage (NCBI taxonomy): Eukaryota > Metazoa > Echinodermata > Ophiuroidea > Amphilepidida > Ophiotrichidae > Ophiothrix > Ophiothrix spiculata. The sequence continues at coordinate 40,434 of JXSR01S010473.1, forward strand.
TCCAGATTGTGTACGGGATATGACACAAATCTACGACATTACCCGTCGATTACGATAGATTTGCACACAAATGACTTAGAAAATATTCATCCTCTATGCTGAATGTTTCCATTGCAGCTCAATGGAAACTTTGGCAATATCGCCTTTGCTCCCCCGTGACGTCGTGTCTAATTGCCGCATAGGTTGCTGAAAAAAAACCCTATTTTGCGCCCTCGTGAAAACGATAAATCACTGTTGTTATTAATCGATGGCGCTCTACAGACCTATAGTATATCTAAATATAGCGTAAGTTTTCCATCACCACGTATATGTTTTCCGTCTCAAAATAAAGTCCTAGGCTTTCAACCTTTAGTTTGCAATTGTCTCAGTGCGGTGAATATCTTGTCAAAGTATTAACTTACGAGCTGCAAGAGTTCATTCCATTATGAGTAATATGTTGCCCTAATTATGAAATGCGGTTTATTCCGTTGAATACATGTCTGATTGATGTAGGGCGTTGAATATATTTTCTTTTACAGATTAC